>JAJOOS010030999.1:0-13475 GCA_029582725.1 Solanum chiquidenum
AGTTTCTTGTTTTCATTTACTAAGTCTTAGTTTTATTGGAGTTTCGTCTTTAAGATGATTTAAAGCGTAATTTCTTTGGCATTACTCCTTCATGGGTATGGTATACTGATTTCTCCAACTTCCAGTGATTTAGTTATGCCACCTTGTGACTTTCATTTTAAAGCAAGAAAGCTAGCTCATGCTTAGTTACTTTCTCATAATGTGCAGTAAAAGATCTCGTAGACCATTGTATCGGATAGTGTTGTTATTAAATTTTATCGGCCTCCTCATGTTGAATGCGGGTCTCACCTAATTTTCTTACTGTTAAGTGCATAGGTGGGCATTAATAATTTTTCAGCTTGTCAGTATGTTTTAATGTTGTTATTTTTTCATCTCGTTTCTTTGATTGAGAAGTTGTCAATTTATCATTTGTTTATCTTAGGGGTTAATAATGTGTATCTACTGTTTGTGTAAAATAGTCATGGTTTTCCTTAGTCATTTCTTGTAAGATTCGCTAATTTCCGGCATATTTCTATGATCTCCTCTTACGCTTGTTAATTACCTTGAAGTTAGTATATGCCTTCTTGTATAATTCTGCATACTCCTTTTATTATTCATTTTTGGTTAGATCGTATATTAATCCTTTGATTTTCCTTCTTTATGATGCATGTGAAATCTGCCCGAGTCTTCATGGACTCTATCATTGCATTTTCTTATTGGGCCACGGAGACCCAATCCTTTATTCGAGTCAGCTGGCCATTGAAAGTTCCTGAACAGGTCCCGAAGTTGAAAGAAGCAACAGATCGAGAAATTGAAAAGATTGGGCCAAATGTCCACTCTTAATTCAAAAAATTGTATTTTGTTATTTTGTGCTTAAGCCCACTTATTTGTTAGTATTTTGTTAGTTCTTAGGACAGGTGGAAGGATTGGGCCTAAAGCCCCAAAGAAAAACAATTCTTTTATGTTAGAATATGTTAGGCTCAAGTACTGGCCCAGGCGGACAGATCCAGACTTGGGCCCAAATCTTCTTTCTCTGTCTCATTTATTTGCTATTAGGTGTTTTATGTGTTTATTTAATTTTAAGGTTTCCTAATCAATTCCCCAAAATATAGTCACTTCGATATTTTCTAAAGACTAAATAATCATGTTTATTTTGCCGCTTAAATTACTTTAAAATTTTACTTAATAAAATATTTAATATCTTCTTCTCCCCTAAAAGTGGTTTTAAGTCTTAATTGATCATTCCATCTATTTATTCAAGTATGCCTATTTTCTTTAAAATAACTAGCCAAATAGTTAATTACCGAATAACCGCATATTAGCGAGCATCGGGTGCTTTCAAACCCTTCCCGAAATGCTAATAAGAACCTAAAACCCTTTAAATATTTTTCAATTGATTTCCTGTTTTAATCTTTTGGAAAAAATCAGTTTTCTTAATTTTACCTTAAAAATTAAGTGGCGACTCTTAAAAACAGTCTAATTATTATTTTTAAATAAAATAGAATGACGACTCTGCTAGGGATTTGAATGGTTCTAACCTTAAGATTAATTTATTTGGCTATGTGTTTTAACTGTCTACTTGTTTTATTTATCATATATATTATTGTTGCATTCATGGCATAGCATATTCTGTCAAATGACGCTTATTTTTGTTTTCTCACTTAAAGGATGATTATGTGGGCCGCAGTCGTTCGTTAACCAAATTTTTCTCAGGGCACCCTGACGAATGTAGTTGGCTACTGGATAGTCAACGGTCGTTAACTGTCCTAGCCCAAGTAGTCCGCTTGGGTCATCAATCCACTATAAAGAAAGTCCACTCTTAGTCAAACTAGGGTAGAGCAAAAATCTCAAAATTTAGCAAACTAGCTTAAAATGACCCAACACCCAAGACATCTTGGGCCCATTAGAAAGACCACCTTGAGTCCAAAGAGTCCATGGCCTGAAAGGACTTTCATACTTACGTGTTTGAAAGATGTATGCGTTGTTTGACAAATTGTTGTGTCTTGGGTTTGGGGTATTTAATTCTTTGTATGTTTTTGCAGATGGACAAACAATACTTAAGTTTTAAAATGGTCACCGAGATACCGAACCTCCTCCGTGTATGGTGGAACAATCTCAATGCATATAAAAAAAGAGAACTTTCCATTCACTTGGGCCACCTTCCATCGATAATGAATCTCAAAGTCTGGCCTAAGTTCATTGAGGTGGTCACTCGATTTTGGGATGATGAGAGGATGGTGTTTCGCTTCGGAGATGTCGAAATGACACCAACTGTCGAATAAATCAAAGACTGTCTAGACAACGTCGGAATGTGTCAGAAAAGAAAAAATCATCCAAATCATCACATTTTGCTACCGGATAAGCCGACCAGCACAAAATTGAAAAACATGTTGTTACTGGTAAATACGGACTGGCTAGACACCCCGAGTATTCCGTTAATAAATTTCTATGAACGATGGGGACACGAGAACTATTATAAAAAATTTCCAAATGAGTTTCTCGATCATGGTAGTTGGACTCAGACTCAAACTCTAGCATTTGCCGTATGCCTATTAGGGACGATAGTATTTCCTCAGGACGGAGGGAATAAAATTGATACTCAAATTGTCATGGTAACTCACGCCATCTTTGGGTCAATGCAAAAACGGGTTTCCATTTTTTCAAGGGTGTAATATCTTGCTGCAGTGGTGGATGTCTAAACATCTAGTGAAGACATACGAAACTCAGAAATAGAAATCGGCCAAACCACAAAAGGAAAACCACCTCGACCACTACGAGTTCCATTTGAGCATCAACAAGTTCCAGATCCACAGCACGAGAGAAGCATAGGCTAAAGTCTTCCATGACATAAAAGAAGGAAATGTACAATGAATGTTTCAAGATTTCATGTCAGAAAAAATAGTTGTTCAGGGGGCTAAATGTCCTTTCCTGATTCTTCCTGGCATTAAGGGAGTACGACCCTACAACCTTAGTAGGGTAATGTGACAATTCGGCAGAAGACTTCTACCTTTCAAAGGAGACACTAGCCACGAAGGTCTTTGACAACAACAGGTGTGACAAGATACCTTACGCCAAGAATATTCGTCAAGAATGGGCTGGATGGGTCAACCTAAAGAAAAGCGTAGCAGAAAACAGGAATGAAGCCGAGTATGTTGACGAATACAAAAAATATGGCTGCATGACGATCTACGTGGTACACTTAACCCGATGCCACGCACGGGACAACAGATGGAAGACATCTAAGTAAGGCTCCAAATCCAAGCCTACTACTTTCATCAGGAATGAGACCGCACAGAGCAAGAGTTTCAACGTAGAGAGTGAGAATACCTGCGTAGGGAACAAAAGTTCCAGCATCGAGAATATGAAAGCCAAAGGGCCTTTTCCTTTGCCACACAAGAGTTAGCTAACGTAAGAGCATGTCTGATACGTTTGGATTCGACCTTGAATGATCAGCTTAACACTCTCCAAGGAGTATCGATGTTTTCCAAACCTATGTTCGTCGAGCCGCACGTGATAACTAGCAAGTTCCTCATTCGTGAAGAAGTGGAAAAAGCAAGAGGAGGAGCAGGTCATTCAGCCTTCTAGTTATCTTATTCCCCTGCATGGGATTAATGTTATTGTATTTGCAGTTTATCCCTTCCCTAAATGATGTATCCCCTTTGTTAACTTTGTAATTAATTCTCTAATTATTTATGAATCTTATTTTAGGGGGTGCAACAATTTGTTTCAATTGACGCAATACATTCTTCAAAATCGCTAGGCCTACCCTTGGCGCAAAAGGGTCACATATATGTTTAGAACGCGATATATATTTGTGTGCTTTAAACTGTTTATATGATATGTTGCTTTGAATGAGGACATTTTAGCCCATTCTTTTTCAAATTTTTTCTGAAAATCTCCACTATTCTAAATACAAATCACTTCCAAAATGTTCGATCAAATTTCCCGAGTCTTGAGTTTCTCAGCCAAGAATCAAATCCCACCACCAAATCCTAAGACATTACTCTATCATCTCAGGAAAGGTTAGCCTGCTGCTAAGATGAAAAAAAGGAAGAATGTCGAGACGGAGCTAACTGAGGAGGATTTAAGGATGAAATTGCAGCGGCTCAAACAAGAGATCCAAAAACCAAAGAAAGGAGAATAGAGGTGGAGTTCGCC
Source organism: Solanum chiquidenum (assembly GCA_029582725.1). Lineage (NCBI taxonomy): Eukaryota > Viridiplantae > Streptophyta > Magnoliopsida > Solanales > Solanaceae > Solanum > Solanum chiquidenum. Next base: position 4,138 of record JAJOOS010030999.1, read on the forward strand.
ACAACGGTCGCACGAGCAGCAAATGCGGCACTAGATGCGGAGTTGGCGGCTAAGATGACAAGATATGCTCTCATGAATGAAAAGACAGACGCTATGCGGAATGAACAAAATGTCTTCAACAAGGATATAACCATGAGGCTCCAAAGGCTACGTGGAAAATACTCCTTCTTCAACCAAAAGGCCAACGTCAATGGTCCCGAAGGCACTGGACCTGAAGCTGTTAAAGAAGAACCTGAGGAAGAAATTGTCTACAGGCCTCCTTTCAAGGGACGGTGGAAAGAAAGGAATGAGAAAATCACCCTCAAGGCATATCTGGAGGAATATAGCGTAGGAGCAAAAGTCGTCTCATGTGCTCTTATTTACGAGCGTCTTCAGACTGAACGCACCCTGAAATCCCTCAAGGGAACCACTTTTGAGGGTGAGCTGGGGGATGTACGTAAGACATGCGCCTACCATCCAGACAAAAATAGGCATACAACAGAAGAATGTGTGGAGCTTAAGGCAAAGATCCGCAACCTAATCAGGATTGGAAAAATCCCCCATATGTGGGGCGACAACACTCTCTTCACCTGTGACCAACCGGAGTCCAATATACCGGTCACAAAGTATGTTGTGTTCTACTGTCACTTCTTTACGCATTTTAAGATATCGATGTACGATATCTACTGTGAGTTGGTTCTAAAGGGGGTCTAGTCCCTGATCAAAATTGATGATGAAACATTTGATCCCGTTGGGATTGAAATTTGGAAATCGTACCCTTATCACGACGTCATAGATCACAACATTGGAATGTGCCTCGGGTTCTGCTATGATCTGGAGTCCCTAATCAACAAGGGAATGATCCAAGTTGATTTTTCTCTCCTAATCGGTCAGGCAGTAGTCAGAATGCTTTGACGATTCAGAAGAAGAAACCTTTCTGAAGGCACAATCTTTGTTTTAGGAGCTTTATCACATGTTTTCTTTTCAATTTCCTTGTAATCAACCAAATGAATAAATGAAAATGAGAATTTCCTTTTTGTATTTGAACTACTTAGGACCTGAATTCTCCTTGGGAGATACGTAGGCAATCTTTCAAGGCCCGGCCCTTATCTTTTTCAAAAAAAAAATTCCCCTTCTATCTTTGAGGAAACATCGAATTCACATCAACAGATGCCGAGAGATGCAGCAAGAAGACCTTAGATCAACGCAATTTAACCTTTCTGAGTCACTAGCCTCAAAATAAAACGAGCAAATTCCTGCTTGTTCAAAAAATCAGTCCCCATTATTCATGGGTTAACATGTTCTCAAACAAAGCAACTTTTATGTGTTTACATCTTTCTATGTGTTGTTTTGCATTGTTTGTCCTGAATCAGAACTAACAGATTTGCCTTTGAGTTGTTTTCTCCTATAGGTACTTAGAATTGGTATGTGTCGATAAGCTTGTTGATCATCCCTACTTCATAAGATATAAGGCTCCTAAAGATTCCTTCACCGGTTAAAATTCACAGAAGGGAAAAACAGTAATAGGTGTTAACAATGAAGAGATGGGCCTTACTGATGTTGTTGTGACTCAGCCCGTTGTTGCTGATTAGAACGAATTGATTATACAGTTGATGCAAAAGATCACCGAGATAAGGGTCGAAATGCAGAGAAGGCAGGATTTGCCTAATCCGGGTTTTACTTTCAATGCTCTAGCAGACGGAAGGCCTCCACTTCACTTTCCTCATTCAAACGCGAAACAGGCTCAAAACCCACCCTCCGATCCCGCTCAGAATCCCTCAATCATTGACTTAACCACCCAAAATCCTCATTATGCCTCTGTCTCTTACCAAACGCCACCTCCTCCTCAAAGTATCAACCCCCAAGTGCCACTCCCTTCTCAAAATGCCAACCTTCAAGCTTGTCCGCCCCTTCAAAACCAAAATGTTAGCCACCTGCACACTTCCCTCCACCACCAAAATCAGTATACCAGCCCCAAGACTTTCCCTCAAAACTATCAAGCCCCTTAAAATGCCCAGAGTCCCTCCATTGCTCCACCACTACCTCAAAAAGCTACTTTCCAAATTCCGATCCCCAATGAGCATGACACCAATGGTTCTGAGCTAAACCACTATGAGGAGCGAGAGAGGGAGTGGAGGTCAAAGGAAGAGGCATCCAAACTGGATATGAATAAAGAGATCTGAAAGGCCATGAAAGAGTTACAGTGTATTCCTGAAGTCGCCAGTTTGAGTTATGAGGATTTATGCATCCATCCAAATTTGGACCTCCCGGAAGGGTTCAAGGTGCCAAAATTCGACGTTTTCGAAGGAATAGGGAACCCAGTCGGAGTGTAGACGCTCTGGATTGGTTTACGTCTTATGAAATGAGATAGTGGGCTCGCTGGAATGCTCTGGCAAAGGACTTTATCGAGCGATTCACCTACAATGTGGAGATCATTCCTGATCGTTATTCCTTAGAAAAAATGAAGCATAAATCAAATTAAAACTTACAGAGAATTTGCATACAGATGGAGAAATGAGGCTGCTAGAGTTCGGCCTCATATGTCTGAGAAGGATATTGTTGAAGTATTTGTGTGGGGTTCAAGAGCCCGAATATTATGACAAAATTATGTTGCTCATTGGAGCAAACTTTACTAAGATAGTCAAACTAGGTGAGACTATCAAAGATGGATTAAGAACCGGAAAGATTGCCCGTGTTGCTGCCTCGCCCGGATCCTCGGGTTTGATGAAGAAGAAAAGAGAAGATGTGTCTTCTATCTCTTATGAGGGGAAGAAAACCCCAAGGAAATCCTCATCATACCAAGGTCGTTCTCGACCTTCACAAAGTTTGTACCCGGCTTGTTATGCATAGGATGATTACCAAAATACCCCTTCCCCCCAGTTATCAAAATACTGCTTCTCTCAGTTATCAAAACACTCCCCCTCCTATCTACCAAACTCCTCCTCCAGTTTACCAAACTCCACCTCATCACTACCGAAACGTCTCCCCCAACTGTGCCAACGTTCATACAAACTACCAAAGGTCTTCCCTAATGTACCAAACCCTAGCTCCACTTTACCAAAATACCCCCTCGAACTACCAAGCTCCACAACCAAATTACCAGACCAACTCATATCCCAGATATCAAGCACCCCGTACAAATGCTCCACATAATCATCAAATGTCTCCTCCTTAACAAGGCAATTTTCCATTGTCAAACATACACATTCTCATTGATAATTGTGCTAAGCATGAGATGCAGTCGTTTGTGGATTGTTATGCGGGCTATCACCAGATCCTGATGGATGAAGAAGATGCATAAAAAATAGATTTCATCACGCCCTGGGTGTATATCATTATCGGGTGATGCCTTTTGGTCTCAAGAACGCGGGTGCTACTTATATGAGGGCTATGACAACCATCTTTCATGATATGATTCATAAAGATATCGAGCTGTATGTAGATGATGTCATAATCAAATCTCGTGAGAGTTCAGATCATTTGACTCATCTGAGGAAGTTATTTGATCACCTGCGTCGATACAATTTGAAGCTAAATCTCGCTAAATGTGCGTTTGGAGTGCCAACTGAAAAGTTGTTGGGATTCATAGTTAGCAGAGGAGTCATTGAACTTGATCTTTCCAAGATCAAAGCGATTTAGGAATTACCTTATCCTAAGACCAAGAAAGAGGTGATGAGTTTTCTGGGAAGGTTGAACTACATCAGTTGATTTATTGGTCAGTTCACTGTGGTGTGTGAGTCAAACTTCAAGTTGTTGAAAAAAATGTTTGACCAAATGGACCGGAGAATGTCAAACTGCTTTTGATACCATCAAGAACTATTTATCCAATCCACCGGTATTGGTTCCTCCACGGGAAGGAAGTCCACTGTTGCTGTATTTATCTATCTCGGATAACGCATTTGGATGCGTGCTCAGTTAATATGACGAAACTGGGAAGAATGAGCGAGCCATTTATTACTTGAGAAAGAAATTTACTCCATATGAGGCCCGTTACACTCTTTTGGAGAAAACATGTTGTGCTTTGACTTGGATTGCTCAGAATTTGAGACATTATTTGTCTTCTTACACCACATACGTTATTTCCAGGATGGACCCGTTGAAGTATATTTTCCAGAAAGCAATGCCGACTGGGAAGTTGGCTAAATGGCAAATGCTTTTGAGTGAGTTTGACATTGTGTATGTGACCCAGAAGGCAATAAAAGCACAAGCCTTGGCTAACCATCTTGCAGAAAATCTAGTTGATGAAGAGTATGAACCACTCAAGACTTATTTTCTCGATGAAGAAGTTGCATTTGTGGGTGAAGATATTTCTGAAGCGTATCCAGGTTGGAGAGTGTTCTTTGATGGAGCGGAAAACCACCAAGGAAAATGTATGGGAGCGGTCTTAGTATCATAATCTGGTCAACACTATCCCATGACAGCTAAACTCCGATTTGATTGCACGAACAATATGGCAGAATACGAAGCTTGTATCCTTGGTTTGAAGATGGCCATCGACATGAATGTTCATGAGCTTCTGGTTATTGGAGATTCAAATCTATTGATTCATCAGGTTCAAGGATAATGGGCCGTAAAAAACTCAAAGATCACACCGTACGTGCAATATATACAGAAGTTGTGCAAAAGGTTCCGCAAGATTGAGTTCAGACACACTCCCAAGACACGAATGAGCTGGCCGATGTTCTCGCCACCATTGCCTCGATGATTAAACATCTAGATACAAGTTATATTGATCCCTTCGATATAGAGGTAAAAGAGCAGCATGTCCATTGTTCACATGTTGAAGCGGAACCAGATGGTTTGCCTTGGTATTTTGACATCAAGAAGTATTTAGAGACCGGAACTTATCCTGAGAATGCATCGTTCAACCAGAAGAAGTCGATACGCCGTATGCCCGTCAATTTCTTTGTAAGTGGGGAAATCCTTTATAGGAGGACTCCAGATTTAGGTCTCCTCATATGTGTTGACGCTAGTGAAGCTGCAAAGCTTCTGGAACAAATACATGCCGGAGTTTGTGGTACTCACATGAATAGGCTCACTTTGGCTAGGAAGATCCTTTGGGCCGGTTACTTTTGGATGACTATGAAGCACGACTGTTGCAAGTTTGTGCAGAAATGTCATAAATGTCAAGTGCATGGTGATTTGATTCGAGTCCTACCTCATGAACTCAATGCTATGAGTTCACCTTGGTCATTTGTAGCTTGGAGAATGGATGACATTGGTCCAATAGAGTCAGCCGCCTCTAACGGACACATATTCATTTTAGTTGGTATTGACTACTTCACCAAGTGGGTGGAAGCAACTTTGTATGAGTCGGTGATCAAGAAGGTTGTAGCGGATTTCTTTCGCAACAATTTGATATATAGGTTTAGAGTGCCAGAATCCACCATTACTGATAATGGGGCGAATCTTAACAGTCACTTGATGAGAGAGATATGTGAACAATTCAAGATTACTCACAGAAACTCAACCGCCTATCGTCCCCAAATGAATGGAGCTGTAGAAGCCGCCAGCAATAACATAAAGAAGATTTTAAGGAAAATGATTGATAATCACATAGGTTGGCATGAGATATTTCCATATGCTTTACTGGGTTACAGAACGACTGTCAGAACATCAGTTGGAGCTAATCCATATTTGTTAGTATATGGAACAGAAGCAGTTATACCTGCAGAAGTTGAAATACCCTCATTGAGAATTATCCAAGAAGCCGAATTGAATTATGTTGATTGGGTTCAGAAGCGAATTGATCAGTTAACATTAATTGATGAGAAGAGAATGGTTATTGTTTGCCATGGTCAACTGTATCGACAAAGAATGATTCATGTTTTCCACAAGAAAGTAAGAGCCAAAATATTCGAAATTGGTCAGTTAGTTCTCAAATTCATTTTCCCTCATCAGGATGAGTACAAAGGGAATTTTGTACCAAATTGGCAAGGACCCTACATGGTTCGCAAAGTGTTATCCGGAGGTGCCTTGGTCCCATCAGAGATGGATGGCACCGAATGGCCAAAATCGATCAACTCAGATGTTGTTAAGAGATACTATAAGTGAAGTTTCAGTTTGTATTTCTGTTATTTCCTTGCAATCGTTCTATTCTCTTGTAATTGCTTTGTTTAGAATTTATCCCTATGTAATGAACTACGTTTGACCTGAATTCTCAAGAATGAGATACGTAGGCGGCCTATGTCGGTCTCGATCGGTTTCTTTGTAAATTTCTTATCTTTATCAATCTTCGAGAGGAGGAACTATGTTTAACCTAATTCCTACCTTAACGGGATACGTAGGTGCCACAACGATTCGACCATATTTCTCGTAAGATTTCTATTTCTCTTTACAATAGAAACTGGACAAATATTTTGAGAGGGACTCAAAAATTCTTGTGAAAAAGATCTTTTCAATAAGTCGAGACTAAAGCGATGTCGAAATCTGCAACTGGAAAGAATTTTTGAGATGACCTCAAAAATTTCATCATTTGATCATCAACAGTTAAAGATATGCCAAGACAGTTAACTGGGATAATATTTTTGAGGATGACCTCAAAAATTTTCAATAAGGTTAATCTAGAGTTTATAACAACTTTGAACACTTTCCAATAAATAATCAGATAGACCTCGAGGCAACAACTTCAAAGACGTTCACTAAGCTTGACGTGACATGACACTTGGCAGTGACCTTTTCCAAATGTTACTTTTTGAAAGTTTATTTTTTCTTAAAACTTTTCTTTCATGTTTCAATTATTTTGCATAAAAATATTTTGTCTTATCTATCAAGATGCGGGAGATGGAAGAAATCAACCGGAGATAGCAAGACAGGGAGCAGACAACCGAAGAGATCGACACCTATCAGTTCACTTTAAACTAACAATTTTTTTGTAGACGCATGAAATTCTTATGCCTCTTATATCAAGAGTTAGGAATGTGAGTAACATTACTTTATTCAAATTCTCAGCAAAGCAAGGTTCATAATGAACATTGCAATTATGTTCGGAGATGGAACAAACGAAAACCTCGAAGAGAGCAATATAATTATTTTCCATGCAACTAAAGATATCTGGAAGACGTTTATCTGCATTATATTATCAAATATGATAATATTCTTACCCGAAGAGCGATTCATATCGTATTGTCAAGAGAGATGATACCACTACTCCGAGGGTCATTTTAATTGTATTGCCAATTGAGACGATATTGCCACCCAGAGGATCACATATGTTGCTCAGTGAAGCATTATCTTCGTTCAGTACCAGGGAGACATCATCAAAAGATTCATGCATAGCAAGAGAAAAAAGCCATGCACAGAAAGAGAAAGAAGTCATGCATTGCAAGAGAAGAAATCATGCACAACAAGAGAAATAAATCATGCATCGCAGAGAAGTCATGCATAGCAAGAAAAATAAATCATGCATCGCAGAGGAGTCATGCATAGCAAGAGAAATAAAATATGCATCACCGAGAAGTCATACATAGCAAGAGAAGGAAGTCATGCATCGCAAGAGAAAGACTCATGCATAGCAAGAGAAAGAATCATGCATTGCAAGAGAAGGATTCATGCATAGCAAGAGAAGGAGTTATGCATCGCAAGAGAAAGATTCATACATTGCAGGGAAGGAAACCATGCGTCACAAGGAAATCAACACCGATTGCATCATTTTCATTTGCAAGAACAATATCAAGAGAACTATCAACATATTACATCAGCCTATTTTATTACTTCGACATCAAAAAAAGAGTACATTGAAGATTATATTGCAAACATAATCTACAAGTTTTATTTGCTTTACGTCAAACCGGAGGAAGTTGACGTCAAGCGTCCAAGGAGAACAATTAAGTGTCAATGCGGTAAAAGACACCATCTCCCTATTTGAATTGCGTTCGAGAGCATCCCAAGAGGATGAATTCTCAAACAAACCACAGGTGCGGACAACATAAAAAATGATGCAGCACAATGTGGAACTTTTTCTTAGCAGCGAACTTGGACATAGTCCAAAGAGGAGTGCCAAACTCTTAGGACGCGAGCTGAGGAGCGACTTCCACCACAATCGAACCACAACCCTATCAGAAGGCATGTGGGTTTTTCTTAGATTTATTAGTTCCAGTTTTGCATCCGGAAAATTTTGAGTTCACTGGAAGCAACTTTCCAATCTAAGTGACAATGCACCAAGAACCTTGGAAATTATGTCCGTGTAAGTTCTTAATTGTGGGTGTGAAGCGCGCCACATTCATGACTAAGAGGTTGCAAGCCTCCTTTTCATACTCGACTTACATTGTCGCTTTTCCAGAACCAAAGGTGATCTAGCATAATAGATTTCCTTTTCACCCGCTTGAGTCGAACTACAAGCAGCCTGATTCCCTAAGTTGAGGGATATGTAGGAAGGACCAGTGTTCAAAACTCGGCTGTATTTCCAACATTCTCTCTTAAATCTTATTCCCGAGCATTCTGATACTTTCATAATTCAATATTGGGATAGCTTTTGAATTCTTTCAAAATCATGCGCTAAAATCAAGCGTATCGAACTACAAGTGGCCTAAATTCTCATATAGCCTGAGGTATGTAGGAAACCCATTTTCGGGGTACAATCATAATTCTTAAAGTCCGTACCAAAAGCTCTTTTCTGAAAGGTGAAGATTGTAGTCGGTCAAAATTGGATTTGTCAATTTCATTTGCCTGTGATTTCTTTCATCAATCCAAGTCAAACAAGGGACAGTTGTTGACACCCAATTTTGGACCTCCACAATATACATTAATCATCGAGTTTCTTAAATCCAAATGATTTGAAATAATTGACTTTATAAAATTCAAAATATTTTTCAAGTTATTTTAAATGACTTTGTCACCTTTTATAAAAAAATTCATTATATATGTTTTAGAAAATTTTATATAGGATTAATACATTTTATAAATATTTGAAAATCACCTCAAAAAGATTTTATTTTGCTTAAATATTTTACTAATTAGTTTAGTTATATAATAGTTTACACTTTTGAATTAATTAGTTTATAATTTAGTCAATTATTTTATTTCGTTAAAATTAAGAATCTCATTAATTAATTTATATTAATTCATCTTATTTAATCACTAGCCGAATTTACTAAATGAATTCACTTTGGTTACATTCCTAATTCATCGGCTAAATTCGCAATGCAATTGACCACTCAATTCGATTAAAATTGTAACTTACTAGCCATTACTCTTGCCTCACCCTTAAACCAATTTTGGGCCTTTTATTTTGCAAACCCCAACAACCCTTTACAATCCAACACCAATTTCCTCCAAGCAAGCCCATTCCTCTTCAGAAAAACAATTACTCCCAGCCCACTCAAATAACCCAGGCCCAACACACATTACATACAACAATA
>JAJOOS010031000.1:0-10589 GCA_029582725.1 Solanum chiquidenum
AGATCTGGGAGAGGGGAGAGAGGGGAACGAAAATATATGTATATATACAATTTTCACGCATTTTATACATTTGCGTTTTTGTATAAAGTGAGAGAGGCGAGTGAGAGAGCGAGATCTGGGAGAGTGGCGAGCGAGATTTGGGAGAAGGGAGAGAGGGGAACGGAAATATATGTATATATACAATTTTCTCTCGCTTTATACAAACACAAACGCATTTTATACAATTTGCGTTTTTTGTATAAAGTGAGAGAGGCGAGTGAGAGAGCGAGATCTAGGAGAGTGGTGAGCGAGATCTGGGAGAGGGGAGAGAGGGGAACGAAAATATATGTATATATACAATTTTCTCTCGCTTTATACAAATACAAACGCACTTTATACACTTGTGTTTGTATAAAAAACGAGAGAGGCGAGGGAGAGAACGAGAGTGGCGAGTGAGATTCACCAGGACAGAGGTGAAATATCAACAGTTTGTTATGGGGTACAATTAAATCAAACTATATTTATAACATTTAATTTGAATTAATAGTTTGCTATTATATACAATTTTCCCTTTTTTAAAACAATTGAAAGAAAATAACAACTCAATATAAAAGAAAAATATTATTATTTAGCAACTTTTTTTCCATTTTCTTAATTATTAATTCCCTTAATATATCTTATCGTATTTTTTTTCCTTGCAGTATATTTTAGGACTTCTTAATTTTTAAAATATATTTTTCTCATACCATATGCATTAGAATTCCTTAATTATTAATTCCCATAATTACCTCTTACCATATATTTTAGGACTCCTTAATTTTTAAAGTATATTTTCCTCTTACCATATATATTAGGACTTTTTTAGTTTTAATGTAACACTATACGACTTATGTAAAATATTTATATACTTTTACTTTCTTGTAATGAACTATACAATCATTCTAGAATTCTATTTTTGGCTGCCAAAACAACAACATATATGTCAAACTCTGTAGGATTGAGTTTATTTGGGATTAACCTTTTGTGGTTGGATTCTTTTATTTGTATTATTTGTGATCATTTTGCCACCTTTGGATTAAAAAAGTCATATAAATATATACAAATATATCATTTGACTTGAAAAATATAAAATTGAACCAAAATGCCAACTTGCCAATTGCCATGTACATTTTTTTTCCCAAACCATATATAACATCTCACAAAGTTACTTCTGAAAATAAAAAAATATAATAATTTTCTTCTTTTGACAATTATTTAGTTCCCACCTATATTTGGCAAGTAAAAATCTGCTCTCGTTTTACCATTTATTCAACCGAAAAATAAATAAGATTTAATTGCTATAATTTTAATTAATTTAAAGTTTTAATATTAAAATAATAATTATTTGAGAAAAAAATTGTAAATGATAATTTTGTCTATTGTATAAGCTTTTAATGAAGAAAAAAAACTCAATCAATATTTCTAAGGATCTTCATACTTTTAATATAACTAGAAAACTTGGCCGCGCTTTGTGCGGTTACTAAGAAGTCAATATTTTCTTTCGTATCAATTTTATAATCATTCTAATGACAATTATTTTCAAACGATGAATTGAAATAAACCATAACAAATTTAACGTCTATTAAATAAAAAAATATATTCTTTATCAATAAATTAAAATATATTTTCCTACTAACAATTTTATTTGATTTTTATTGCACATTCAATGAAGTTGAACCATAAATCAACAAGTGGAACTTATATTTTAAAAAAGGGATACGACACAAGTACTCCTAGACTATGATCGAAATCCTAGAGATACACCTTAACTAGACTAAGGTCCTCTTACCCCCGAACTCATTTGTTTTATAATTTTATATACCTTTTGGCTTACGTGGCACACTCCGTGACTCCACGTAGTTGAGGCGCATGAGAGATGTTTGGATGCCACATAAGTCAAAAAGGTGTACAAAATTACAAAAAAATGGGTTCAGGGGGGAGGAGAGGGGGGGGGGGGGCTGTAATAGGACCTTAGTTTAGTTAATGTGTGTCTCTGAGATTTCGGTCATAGTTTAGGGGGTACTTGTGCCTTATCCCTTTAAAAAATGTTTAACAATGACAAAATAATACCTTGATAGAAATTTGTTACTCTAAAGTGAGACTATCCTTTTATATTATATTCTACTATATCCAATTCGTACCACTAGAATTTTGTTACGGTCCGAGTCTACATCTAAGTCGGGACACAGTATCTGAAATCACGAGTGGCCCCAAGTTAACGTTTGACATACATATCACAACATAACATAAAGAATTAAGCGTAAGTTGAAATACATGACTGAATAATAGAATTTTAAAAAAATCATGAAACCACATTTCTACTGTCTGAAATAAGCCTCTACTAGTTCGATTGAAAATAGAAGTCTGTCGGACATGGACCCCAGCTACCTCAAAACCAAAGACAACATGAAGAAAGTCTAGTAACCTAAATTAATGGAGTCCCCAAATGATGAGGGCTCACCAAGTGCTAATTGGAAATACTGCAACCTTACTAGCCACAAGTTTGAGTACGAGCGTCGAAATCTACATCATAAAAAGATAAAACACATAAAAAAGTATGTGTTAGTACGTGAAATGTAATGAATATGTAAGGGAAACAAAAACTCATATAAAGTAACATAATGAGAAAACAATGGAATAATATTTCTTAAAAGTAGAGTCATAATCGTAATAAAAAGATTGAAAAGGAACAATTGGAATTCATGCATAAATATAAGCTTAAATACCTTCTTTCAAAAGAATATACATAAGGATAAGTCTAAATGAGTAGCATTACATAATCATAATGTAAAATAACATACTTAATATACCTCAAATGAAGTTAAGGACATATCGTAAAAGATGCATAAACTGGAGAGTTTCTTATGACCAACATATACCATGTGACCTCATGATGTCCAACAGCTAACCTAGTTGGGATGACTTCCCTATACCTTTTCACAGTATAGAACCATATCATATCTATGTGGATCCACTAATCTAAGCATCGCAAGGTCAGAAGGTCAACTGACAAAGCACTGAAACATAATCCTACTTTGGCGCATAGTTATGGGAATTGAGTTTTCTAAACCCGCATCCTCTCGGTACCAAATAGTCCTCCCAAAACAACATATATTCATATAATTCTCATAGAAGTTATAACCACTTATCATCTTGAATCATATATGAGGCTCAACTCAAAAGTCATATCTTAAAATAACCTATATTTAGGTTGTAATTCATATCATGCTCACATGTATGAAAATCACATATCATCTTGAATCATATACGAGGCTAAGCTCAAAAGTCATATCTTAAAATAATATGTATTTAGGTTGTAATTCATATCATGCTTGTTTTCATTCTTAAAAGCCATAAGAGTTTGAATGACCATAAAAATCATGCTAAATCATTACCATAAGGTTTTAAAACCAAAGTGAAACAATGAGAACATAACTTATTGAATAAAGATCATAATTTCATAAAAGCCTTAAATTTACTTCTAACAATCTTTTGAAATCCTTGAGAATCAAAATACTTTAGGCATAAGAAATACTCTCATTAAAGCCTTAACCTGAGAAGATGAGCCTTAGAAGGAAGAACCCACTTTGGTGCCTTAGAATCTTATAGCTTGAACTTGAGAAATCCTTCTATATATGGTTTTCTTGGAGATTAAGAGTGGAGAAGAATTTTGGATTGAAAACCATAGGATTCTTGATGAGAATCTTGAACTTTGAGCCTTTAGATCTTGCGAAATTGGAGAAATCTTTTTCTTAGAATTCTTGATCTTTGGAAAAAGGAGAATTGGAGATTTTGAGAGTTTCTATACGTATAATAATGTTTTAGATAGTAAGATGGACTTAGGGAAGTTGATTGAGTGTAAAAGGTCAATAATACCCTTTTGAAAACGTAAGAAGACCATAAAAGTCGAAGGAAATGACCTTTTAATGACGCCCATTGGCCAAATCGATGATCTGAAAGTCCCATCGCCAAAAATACTCGACAGATCGCTGAAAGATGATTTAGATCGCCAAAATATTCAGAGACTAGGATACTTTTGTGATGCAATTCTGCGATTCGCCAAACCATTCGGCGAGTCACCGAATGGGCAGGTGTCCTAGCTGAATTTTTCAGCCCGGACATGTCTCAGTAAAACAACCATTGCTTATTACTCTGAACTCACAATAATGCAAACTTAGTAGTTTTGGAAAGAAGACTCATAAACCTTTAATTTGGTAGGTCATGGGCCACCTAATTCACTATATGCTAAGAGATATAATTGCTTAAAGTTGACCCTCGCATAAACTAATGCAAAAACTTAGCTGATAGAAATGCTTTGAACTTGACTTGGTGTTTGAGGTACCTTACGAACCTAAAACACATCCTATACACATACTACACTTACTAATGGGCTTTAAGATATGTGTACAACTTATAAATTGAGTTCGGACCTATACGCATATAGAGTATGGTACGAATCTTTGCCTAGAAGTTGCAGGACGTTACAAATTTAAGAATAAATACTAATTCTAAGTCCGTGCGAAACAATTTCCAAAAAAGATGTGAGAAAATATATTAGTAAAACAAATCAAAATTAGCAAGGAACACATTTCCAAAATAAAAAGAATTGAAATATAATGATAACAATTTAAAAAGAAAAATGATCAATACTCTCTTTTATATATGTTTTTTTTTAACTTATAAGAACCTTGTTATCTACATTAAAACATCAACGCTACTTTTCCATAAAATTAATCCAAGATAAATTATCAAATTCACCAACACCATAAAATAGCCTTCAATTAATTAAACACAACTTAATTATATTTACTTTTTGCTTATGAATAATGGTTTCTTGTTAAGTGTTCAATCTTAGAAGCTGGCTTAAAAATTAATGCAACTATGCTTTTTTTTGTCGTTGTCTGTACAAATTTCTTCACGGGGCAATATAGATAACCTGTTGGTATTTTAAAAAGTGTTTTGAGATTCATGTTCATTGTCTAGAATTTAGAAGAAATTGTAGATTTCATCAGAAAAAATCAATGTTGATGAATGAAGTTGAAGATAATACAATACCTTTGGAACCAGTTACGCGTAAGAAAACACTTATCACATCTCAAACTCTTTGCAATTTTATGGTGCAGTTCGAAAAGACAACACCGGAACTTTAGGATGCGATAAGAAAAGTTAGAGATGAACTTCAACTAGATTTAAATTTTAACAAAAAAACAAAAACAATAGAATCATATTTCACTAAATTGAGACGCCACCTAGCTAGCGCGCTCCTCACCTCAATGCTACACTTCGGCAACTACGAACTAAGACGTTTGTCTTATATATATTTGTAATTTAAAAAAATTATTAATTTATAATATTAATGGGACCATAAATGGGGTCTTCTGAAAATATATTATCTTATTATCTTATCGAAATGAGTGATTTTTTTCTTTGTCCAAGTGTATCTTAGAGAGATTATTAATCTATCGAGTATTAATTTAGTGAGGTTTTACTGTAGTTGAGGGAGGTGTTCTTTTTTAGGAGTTTTGGACTCAACTCTTGTCCAGAATTTGTTGAGTTATACTTTGTGTTTAGGCTGTTGTATCCTGGAGGGGACAAATCAAAAAGGACTACTGACTGCTAAACTGATGAAAAACATTTGTTGCAGTGAACTTGAATCTCCTTAAAGAGAGTGAGATATTTGCGCCTCAGCTGGAAGAGATTTTTATTTCTTCATTTTATTTTCAATTGTAATCTTGTAATATTGTAATTTTCACTAAGAATTTTAAGAAGATTCATTATGGCTACAATTGAAAAATCTGCGAATGTCAAGATGGAAAATCTCTTAACAAGCCATTTCAGTTCAATGGTAATCATTACAAAAGATCAAAGGGTAAAATACTTTTCCACTTAAGTCTTCTCAATGTCTCTTATGTGTTAACTGAGAAGAATCCTAATAAAGTTGACATCACCTCTATGAATGACGATGAAACTAGTTCTCATCTAGAGAAAGTTGAAAAGTACGATGGTGATTCCTATAAGTGTCGAGATTATATTCGTAATTGTCAATCTGATAAATTTTTATGATTAATATGATAGAACTTACTCTAGTGCAAAGAAAATTTGAAAAGCATTGCATAATAAGTATGATATCGAAGAGGCTGGAGTGAAAAAATATTCGGCTAGTAGATTTTTTCGTTTCCAAATGGTGGACAACAAATCAGTGGTAGACCAAGCTCAAGACTTTATAATGAATGTTGGAGAGCTCAGGTCCGAGGAGGTCAAAATTAGAGGTAACCTTATTGTTTTTTGGCATAGTAGATAAACTTCCACCTCCTTGGAAGGAATTTCAAAAAACTATGCACCACAAACAAAAGAAAACTTCTCTTGAAACGTTGATAATGAAATTCACATGGAAGAAGAGGCAAGGGGCCAAGATGCATTTTTACAATCAGATGAGAGCAACATCACAACGAAGGTAAATATAATTACTTCACAATAATGCTACTCTTGAATCTCACAAAAATACTTTTATGAAGCCTAAGAAGAAAAAAATTCAAGAAAACTAATGATAGACCTTCCAAGAAAAATAATGATGGAAATAACCAAACACAAAATCAACAAGTTCAAGATAAGGGACCATATTTGTTTGTGGCAAGAGTTAGCATATTGCTCGATTTTGCAGATTTCAGAAACGTGGTCTAAGGCAAACGTTACCGAAGAACCTTTTGTGGCGGTTATTACATACATAAACATGATTGGGAGTGTTAATGAATTGTGGGCTGATTCTGGTGCAAATCGTCATGTCTGTCATGACAAAGATTAGTTTAAAAAATATACTCAGTTTGAGGAGCCTTAAACCATCATGCTTGGTGATTCTCACACTACTCAAGTGCTTGGAACGGGAGACGTCAAATTGTGTTTTACTTCTGGAAGAGTATTAACTTTGAAAGATGTACTTTATGCTCCTTATATGAGAAAAAAAATGATGTCTAGTTTTCTTCTTAATAAAGAGGGCTTTGAACAAATTATTGAATCCGATCAATATGTAATTGTGAAAAAGGGTATTTTTGTGGGAAATGGGTATGCTTGTGATGAGATGTTTAAACTAAATGTTGAAATTAATAAAGTTTCTACTTATGTTTATATGTTTCTTCTACCAATTTTTTGACATGCTCATTTGTGTCATATCAATGATCGTTATGTTGGAATCATGAGTAGTTTAGGATTAATTCCAATGGTTAAAAATATTTTTGATAAGTGTGAGGCTTGTAATAAAGCCAAAATCACTAAAAGGCCTCACTTTCAAGTTGAAAGAAAAACTGATTTGTTAGAATTAGTTCATACTGATATTTGTGAACTTGGAGGAATTTTAACTCGTGGAGGTAATAGATACTTTGCCACTTTCTTTGATGATTTTTCTAAGTTTACACATGTTTACTTGATGAAAAATAAAAGTGATGCTTTAAAAAAAATTTAAACTTATCTCCGTGATGTTGAAAATCAATTTGGTAGAAAAATATAAAGAATTAGAAGTGATAGAGGCCGTGAATGTGAGTCAAATGAGTTTAATTCTTTTGTTAGATCATTGAGAATAATCATGAAACTACACCTCCTTATTCCCCTTCATCTAATGGTATAGTGGAAAGGAAAAATAGAACTTCAGTTGAATTGACTAATGCCATGCTTATTGAGTCACATGCGCCTTTAAATTTATGGAGTGAAGCTATTTTGACGGCTTGTTATGTGTTGAATCGTGTGCCTCATAAAAAAGTCTAAATTGACACCTTTTGAATTGTGGAAGGGTCACAAGTCAAGTTTGGGATATCTAAGAGTTTAGGGTTGTCAAGCCTTTGTGAGGCTTATGGATCCCAAGATTACAAAATTAGGTAAGAAAGTTACTACTTGTGCTTTTCTTGGTTATGCTTCAAATAGTATAGCCTATAGATTTTTTAATCTTGAAGATAATATTATAATAGAATCAGTTGATGCCATTTTTCATGAAAATACATTTCCTTTTGATTCTAAGAAATAGTGGGGGTCAAAGGATTGAACAAGATATTTTGTCACTACCTAGTTCTTCTATTTCTACTTTGAAAAATAAAGAAATTGATGATTTTGAGTTAAGAAGAAATAAAAGAGTTAGAGTATAAAAAAAAATTGATCCTGATTTTTATGTGTTTAATGTTGGAGATGACCCTCTCACTTTGAAAGAAGCTTTGATTCTATTTTTTGGAAAGAGGCTGTAAATGATGAAATAGAATCACTAATTTCTAGTAAAACTTGGAAGTTAGTTGATTTACCATCTAGTTGTAAAACAATTGGTTGCAAATGGGTCTTACGAAAAAAGTTGAAACCAGATGGATCTATTGATAAATACAAGGCTAAACTAGTTGCAAAAAAATTTAAACAACTAGAAGGCCTAGATTTTTTTTTTGTACTTTTTCACCGGTAACAAGAATTACATTCATAAGACTTTTAATTGCTATGGCTACAATTTTTTATTTGTAAATTCATCAAATGGATGTAAAAACTACTTTTTTAAATGGAAACCTAAATGAGAAAATTTATATGGATCAACCCGATAACTTTGTTGAAGCAGACCAAGAAAACAAAGTGTGTAAGCTTACTAAATTCCTATATGGCTTGAAACAGGCACCAAAGCAATGACATGAAAAGTTTGATACCTGCGGGATTGAAAATAGTTTTAAAACAAATGAGTGTGATAAGTGCATATATCATAAATCTTGGAATAATTCACATGTTATTGTTTGCCTATATGTTGATGATTTATTGATTTCTGGCTCTAATATGAATGTTATTGATGAAGCTAAAAATAATCTGAGAAGCCATTTTGATATGAAAGATTTTGATGAGGCGAATTTTATTCTTGGAATAAAAATAACAAGAACATGTATGAAATTTTCCTTGACTAGTCACATTATGTTGAGAAAATTTTGACAAAAATATAATTTTCTTGATTACAAGAATGTTGTAACTCCTTTTGATTCTAGTGTTCACTTATTTACCGTTGAAAGTGAAAATGATGTAATAAATCAAAAGAAATATACTAGCTTAATTGAAAGTTTGAGATAAGTGACTAATTACACTAGGTTTGATATTGCATATGCAGTAGGAGTACTTAGCAGGTTTACAAGCAAGCCATGTAATGAATATTGACATGCTATAACAAGAGTTATGAGATATTTAATTGGAAAAAACTTGTGGTTTGTTATATAAAAAATATCATGTTGTACTTGAAGACTTTTCTAATGCAGATTGGAACACTTTATCACGTGATTCATGTTCTACCAGTGGTTACATTTTTACTTTGGGTGGTGGTGCTATTTGTTGGAAATTAAAAAAGCAAACAATAATTGCTAACTCTACCATGGAGGTTGAACCAATTGCTTTAGCTTCAACTAGTGAGGAAGCGAATTGGTTGAGATTATTATTTCAAATACCTTATTTGAAAAATCAATTTCTTCTATTTTAATTCATTGTGATGGCACTGTTGCAATAGGTAGAGTTCAAAACCGTTATTAAAATGGTAAAATCCAGACCTATAAGGAGGAAGCACAGTAATGTAAGATTATAGTTGACAAGTGGTGCCATTAATGTAGATTATGTCAAATCTTGTGATAATCTTGCAGATCCTCTTACTAAGGCCTTAACAAGAGAAAAGATCTGAAGCGGATCGAGAGGGATGAGATTGAAGCCTATAAATACTTGAGTCATATATGAGGAAACCAAACCTGGGGGCTAGAGATCCTATAACAGGGTTCAATGAGAAAAATGAATCATATGATTACTTGTTGTGAAAAATGCACTATTTTTTTATTTCCTCCCTATGATGTGAGTGCATTCTTTCCTGTAGTAAATTGTGTAGGTTGAGTTTAAAAAACTCTTAATGAAAATCATGTAGCTCGTATGGGTGGAGTGTTAAACTTACAGGAACACTCTCGACAAATTTCACCTATGTGAATGTGGAAGTAGGTCGTTTCCTATAAGAATTGGGGTTATTCTCAAAAACACTCGTGAAATCGGGATAGCACAAGACCGTAATGTGCTGGATTTTAAAGCTCATATCAACACTTTGATTATTGTGTGTGAGCAGTGATATTTTATTTCCCTTAAGCAGTCATAGTTCAAGTTTGAGACCACTATGACTCTGGAGTAAAAGTTACTATTTTATTAAATGGAGGTTCAATGCAGAGCACACCTTCATTATGCATATTAGTCTTCCTTCAACTGATAGACTCTCTTAATTAATATTTAAAATGAGTGAGGGATTATTGGTCTTTATATTTTAACTAGTGAACTTAACCGCGCTTCGCGCGATTAGAAATAATTCGCTAAATTCGTCAAATAATTAATTTTTAGAATAATTGAGTGTTAAAAATATTCTAAAAATTCTTAGTAATGTTTAATTCAAATATATCAAATTTCATTCTTAATTTAGTTTATTATTAGTACTTATGTTTTATATATTTTGCGATTTTAAATTGCTTAAGAATCGTAGGTCTTCTGGAAAAAAAAAACTACATCGCTAAAATTGTTCACCTTATTTTAATTTAAAAAGGTAAGTTTGATTT
>JAJOOS010031001.1:0-17561 GCA_029582725.1 Solanum chiquidenum
TACTTTTAAATTATGATCATTTTCATTATGACTTGTTAATTTGCAATATTTATTTTACGCGATTTCATTATTATTATTTTTGTTGGATATTTTAGTGTCATTAATCATATCATATTGTGTTATATTTTTAAGAAACATCTTAGATAGTTGTATTTTGGTAGGACTAAAGAAATATTTGAAGTACAAGTAAATTATATGTTTGTATGAATACTTTACCGGAAAAACCCGAAACAACCCGAAAAAACGAAAAACCCGAAAAAACCCGAGGTTGAAAAACCCGAGTTTTATTGGTTTGGTTTGGTTTATAAATTTAAAAATCCGACACAAATAGTTTGGTTTGATATTTGAAAAACCCGAACCAACCCGGCCATGTACACCCCTAGGCAATGCTATTTATGGAATAAATTAGGTAATGTGAGTGGTATGACCAAGGGGGACATATTGCTCGTTACAAACGTGTGCAAACTTATCTATTTCTTTTTATTATGATAATATAAAAGTTAAACTTGATTATTTAGTCCACTTTCTAATCTATTAGTGATTTACAAACTCTAACTACTTTTATCATCATACATAATAATTTAAGAGAGAATGTAGTTAAGAAAACTAATTAATAAAATGTGTGTCTAGTTAATTGAATTTACAAAATAAGAGAATATTGGAAATTCTGTATTTAATATAATTATTTTCTTATATCCTATAAAAAGATATTAAGGGATGTTTTGATAGATGGATAAAAAATAAGTTGTATTAATTTTCGTATAACTTATGCAATGTTTTACAAAATTGATGGGATCGGTAATGTGAAGAGGTTAAATGCATGCATTAGCATGATTAAAAACAATTTCCCCCTCAAAAACTTTTTCTACATCTTTTCACCAGATTTATGGAGAATATGTTTATAAATAGTATTTTATTTTAGACATTATGTAATGCATGTTATTTTTAATACATCGAATGAAACATTATATAAAATATAATTTGCATAACTAATGCAAGAATAATGAATACAAGCATTACTAATGTCAGCAATATAATACTAATACAACATATTCAACATTATTCTCGTATATTATATCAAACGACCCCTAAGTGTGTATATATATATATATAATATCAAAAGATGAAAACGGTAGAATAAAGTGATAAAAGATGAGAGTTTTTCTTATTCTCAAGTGTTCAATTATGGGTGCAATACCACTATTTATAGATTGCATAAAAGCATACAAATGATTGTCATAAACATGACATTAACTATAGACGTTATAGTAGAAGTTCATGGGGCGGGGAGGGTGGAGGGAGGTTATGGAGGCGTGAGAGTTAAAATCTGCATGATTGAGTAGTATAGTGGAGGATTAATGTCTAGAGTAATGGTTATCCTCAAGCTAATTGTTTCATATCAATCTCTTTGGATGTACATGCCTATGTCTTGATAGATAATATGTCTCATTAAAATCTTACTAAAAAAATTATAGTCAAGGAAAAAGAGCACACAAATTTGTAATATCCCTTGTTTGTTGCCTTGTCTTGTCAAGAAAACTCAAGGGGACAAATCTAGTTAAGAAAAAAAAAGTGCAACACGTATTTTACTCCTTCCGATGCAAACTTTCTTGTACATGACACGTTCCTATTTTGTATACATTTTGTTGGCTCGTATCTAGAAAAAAACTTACGGAATGTATAACTTTATTTTGCATTCTCTGATACATTATTCTTCATTCAATTGAGTTAAGCAAGTGGCATCGTCTTCATATAATATTATAACTTCTTCTCAAAGAAAATCATACAGTATTTGGACTAACTTGAATAAGTATCAATGATTGACTGTCCTATAGAATATGATAATATGGCAATGCCGTCACACGCAAAGAAATAACTTTCGTGCGATCAAACGCTATGTAGATCAAATAATCTTCTTCATTTGCATAACCAACAAGCTCTCAACAATATTGGTTACAAATAATAAATTTCATACTAATAGTTGATTTACTTAAATATTTTCATAGAAAGGTGAAATTATGTCTTGTTGCACATTAGAAAAATATTATCTCATGAATAGTAATAACAGGATACGTAAGTGTACCAATTGCACTAAAACATGATAAATCAGTAGATCAAAATTCAAAATTAATCTTTTTTTATGTCAAGTAATCTAACAATCATTGAGATGTTCAATAAAATTGTTTTAATACCTTTTGAATTTTCCAAAAAAAATTCATATAAACTTCATTATTTATCTAGGTAAGAAAACAATTTCAGTATGCACATATTAACTTGTATTCCCAAACTACTACTAGCCATAGGTATGCAATTGTAATAGTTGATGTGCCAAACACAAAACCCATATAATCATAGGCGGGGACAGGATAAAGAATTTGGAGGTTCTAAATTTTCTTTAGAACCGTCAATCAATTTTGTTAGAGGTTCACAAATTAATATACATATATATTTAATTATTTTTTTAGTACAAATATAAGGTCTACGGAAAAGCTATTGTGTTTGTTCGAAAAATCCCTAGATCCGCCTCTTACTTACCTACCTTCCCAGACTAGCTAGTCAAGGCGAAGCATTCTTAACATTAGTAGTTTTGGCACGATAGACTCATGAGATGTGACCTCATGATGGGTTTGTGGGAATGGCTCATGATCGTGCATTTAATCAATTTCCCTTGGAAACGATGGTCAAGGTTTGCCGTAAATAAACAGATGAGTTCGATTCAAGCATTCAAACAAGAATACGGTTCATGAACCCCACCTAGCTCCGCCTCTGCGTATAATATTCCAAAAAAAAAGTGTTTAATATAACAGCAAGAAGAATTTCTCATCTCAATTGATGAAAAGCATTAGCCCGTGAGTGGAGTGGAGTGTAGGAGATATATAGTGGGAAGCAATTCTATTTTTGGAATAAATTAATAGGTAATGTCAGTGGTATGAGCAGGGCAGGACGAGTGTGATTACTCACTCCACTCTCTAGTCTCTAGTGATTTCCAAACTCTAATTACTTTTAGTATCATATAATACATATTTAAGAGAGAAAACTAATTATATGTTTGTCTAGTTTTATTGAATTTACAAAATAAGAGAATATTGGAGATTGTGTATTTAATATACTACTCCTAGAAGAAGATTTTGTTGTAAAATGAACATAAAAGAGTAGTATAATATATCAAAAGATGAAAATAATAGAATAGAGAGATAAGAGATCAGAGTTTTTCTTATTCTTTTAAGTGTTTAAGTGTGTACAATGTGAATTCTTATGCCTCTATTTAGAGTGTTACAAGTTGCCATAAACATTACTTTAACCATGAACGTTATGGGAGAAGTTTATGGGGAAGGTTATGGTGCGGGAGTTAATATCATAATGATTGAGGAGTAGGGGTGATCTATTTCTGGAGTAGTGAACATCCACAAGCTAATTAATTGTTTCATAACACTCCTCCATGTTTTGATATATAATGTGCCTCATCAAACTTTTACTAGGAAAAATCTTTTGGAAAGAATCACTGTGAAGAAAAAAGAGTACACATTATATCTTTAATACTCATTTTGTTGCCTCATTAAAAATCTTAATAGAAAAATTCAGTGGAACATAACCTGACTAAGGAAAAAAGAGTACATCGCTTTGATGTTGCACAAATTACACTTTTTTAGTTTATATAACTCGTCATTATCAAATAGGGATGTACGAGCCAAACCGTAAAGTCATACGAACCGACGAACCAAGTCAAATCGAAAAAAAAAAGATTTATGATGATTTGATTTGACGTTGAAAAAAAATGATTTGTGGTTTGATTTTGTTTGATATTAAAAGAAAAATTAAATTAAACCGAACTCAAACCAAATCGACTAAAAAATTGGGTTGTTAACTCTTGAGGATATATGTGGTCTCTTAGAATAACATCGAGTGCATTTTAGATACCAAAATGTAATGAAGTGGTCTATTTCACATAGTTCAGAAGCAATTTAATTTGATTTTTCTCCGTCGAATATATTGTAAATTATATAGTTTAGTGGTTAGTTATAGATTATGAAACTAGTTTTTAGAACTTGTATAGCACGGACCTAATATATATGTAATTTTATTTTTATACAATTATAAAAATCTTTCAACATATTATGCGACATCTCATGAAAGTCATACGTCTCAAAATATAGAAGTTTTGGGAGCACAGATTCACTGGTTAGTATTATAATATATATTTTTATTATTATTTTCGTTTACTGACCTTATTTTTGTCTTTGAAAGAAATAGGCCAAGAGTTCTTTTAAAATTGTTGAACGAACTTTAATCAACGTTTTAAAATTAAATGAACTCAAGTTAATTTTTAAATACAAAAATATTATTTAAAAGAAAAAGGCTAAAACGTTAAAATCTTTAACATGTCACACACAATATATATGAAACTAAAAGTATAGAGTAAGTTTCATTTTTTTTAACATACCACGTATATATTTTATTTTATTAAAAAATATAATAATCTTTTAATTCATTATTCCACCTCTATTATGTTTTGTAGATAAAACATTAATAATAAAACCATTCATATTTCAAGGTATTCATATGAAAAATTAAATGACTTAAATACAAAAATAAATATTTTTTTATTAACTCTTTAATTCTAACTTTTCATATAGCCTTAAAACCATCCTAAATACAAATCAAACGTTGTTTTCCTTTTTCGGTCAACATTTCACATGACCTTAAGATCATAAGATTAAAGAGTATTTTAATACCCCCTTCGTTCCTATTTATATATTGTCCTTTCTAAAAATAGATGGTCCTTAATACTTGTCATTTCACAAAACCATTACATAAATAGAGTAAAACCTCATTAAATTAATATAGCTATGACCATGAAATATTATTATTTTGTAGAGATATTATTTAATCAATAAATTAATATTTATTAATTTAAAAAGTGTTTTGAGTTTCAACCTTGTGATACTGGTCGGATAATAAGAGCTTTTAAGATGTATTATCACAACAAATTTTATCATAGGATATTAAGAAGCTATAAAGTGGGACAAACTAATCCATAAAAGATTAATGTTTTTAGATGCTATCAAGTTTGCAATTTCAGCTTGAACGACAAATGTTAAATAGGAGAAATTAGCAAATTATTTTCGACACTGCAAAATTTATTCGATGGATGAAATCTCAGAGAATTATGAATGAACCCACTAGTGAAAACATCATTCATGAACTTGAGGTCATGATTAATGATCTCGGTTACCCCAATAAAATGGATATCTATAACCTATTGGATTACCCAGGTGAAAACGATACATGTTTAGAGATTCAAAGCTTAGAAGAAACTGTGGATACCATAAAAATAATTTATGATGAAGTTGAAGATGATACAATACCTTTGAAACCAGTTATGTGTAAGGAAATACTTATCGCATCTAGAACTTTTCACAATTTTATGGTGCAGTTTGAAAAGACAACACTGAAACTTTTGGATGTAATAAGAAAATGTAGAGATAAACTTCAACTAGATTTAGAGTTTAACAAAAAAAAAGACACAATAAAATCATATTTCACTAACTTGTTTTAGATATATTTGTACTTTTAAAGAATTATTAATTTATAATATTAATGGGATCGTATATATATATAGGGGTCTTCTGAAAATATATTATCTTATTATTTTATCGAAATAAGTGATTTTTTTCATTGGCCCAAGTCAGAACCAAAAAATATTATCTTAGAGATATTATTAATTTATTGAGTATTAATTTAGTGAGGTTTTATTGTAATACTATTCTTCCTATTTTACCCTTGAGAGTTATTAGCCTTGAAAGTATGAATTTGACCAACCTAAGAAATCTAAATGATTAATTCATGTTCATTGGTTAATTTAATTAATCAAATTAATTAATTTAATGTTCATTTATTGAAAATTTGACTTTAAGAGAAAACAAAATAAGGGTACAATAGTAAATTTATCTAGTTTCTTAAGGAACGTAAAATCTAAAATAATGACATAAAAATAAGAACGGAAAGAGTACATACTTTCTTTAACATATGATCACAAGATTTGAAATTTTATTTACTTTCCTAAATTTCATGCCAAAAGTTGCATGGTTTTGGTGGATGCAAAGGTAATTAAACCAAAAGAGATGGTTTTACTATGTAGAAATAGATATGTACGCTCCTAAAGCATTTTGGTACAATATTTTTTAAGCATTAAAATTATTGAATATCAAAAATATATATCCTCGTGAAGAAGCAGATATGTTGATCAAGTATTGTCTGCTTCTAGAGGTTTATATATGATACTCTCTCTGTTCTTAATTACTTGTTCACTTTTTATTTTTTATTTGTCCCGAATTACTTGTCTATTTTGACAAAATCAAGAAAGGACAATTTTTTTTTACCTATCATATCCTCAATTAATTACTTTGAAAAAGATAAAACTTCTTGAAAATCTCAAATTTTTAATTCACCCACTTCATAATTAATATGAGTAAAATGGTAAATTAACTATGTCAATCATTATTTTTTTAATAGATATGTCAATTTAAAAGTGGACAAGTATTAGAGACAGAGGAGTAGTAAAGTACTTAATATTTGACTTATTTGCTAAAAGTCCCAGATTTTCAAGGTGCATGATTAATAATTTGATGTGAATTAATAAATAAATTGGGAGGAAAGTAGCTTTAAGACCGTCTTGTGTTTGACGAAAGGTAGATTATTGTGGTGTGTGGACCTAAGTTTATTCATTAATTATACCTACTCTATAAAAAAGTCTGTTCTCTTTTTACTCCTTTCGTTCATTTTTACTTATGTACTACTCCTTTCGTTCCTTTTTATCTATCATCCATTTTTATAAATAGTTAATCCATAATACTTATCATTTCATAAAACCAATGCATAAATTATTATATTGTTTCTTTTTTACTCTTGTGAGTTATTAGCCTTTAAAATATACATTTGACCAACTTAAAAAAGCTAAGTAAATGATTCTTGTTCATTGGTTAAATTAATTCATATTCATTGATTGAAAACTTCAGTTCCAAAAAAATTAAATAAGGGTAGAAGGGTAAAGTTACATCATTTCTTAATGCAAGTGCAAAGTAAAAAAGGCGACATATAAAAAGGAACGGAGGGAGTATATTATTTTAGAATATTCAATAATATTAGTTCAATTTATAATATTAATAAATAATTTATTATGTTATGTCTATTTTATCCTTGCTAAGTATTAAATATTTTTTATTTTTCAATATTTACATGACTTATATATAATAAGGATAATAAGATAAAATTAGTACTATCATATATTGTTTCTTAGTCCCTATGTCAAGTTAATAGTAGACACATATTATTGGACAAAGAAAGTATTAATTTAAAGCTACATTGTTAGTGTAACGACCTGATTCCGTCGTTAGGGAAAAGCCAATGGAGAAAGAATTGGGGCCCGAAAACTTTTGGGTAGTGACTTGAGAATTCCTAGCCTAGTCCAGATTTGGATGAAATTTGAGTCATCTGAGGTCTAGGAAAATCTGGTAATGAATGAGAGCTCTAATTATGATTTTGATCACATGAGTAGATAGCTAAGATGTTAAGAAACCCGTAAGACTTTACAGAATAAAATTCGGGCGAGTAGAACTCCCGAAACTCATATTAGCGTGAACGGGTAGTTTTTGAATGTCATGGATTGAAGGTGTGTTGTAAAATGAGGGTTTGAAACTCAAATTCCGACATTCTGTCTCCGCGCAAGCCGCTAGGGCGGGATTTATCCTGCCAGAGCGGGGACGCTGTGGCGGGACGGGGTCCGCTATAGCGGACCAGTCGCGAGTTAAGTTGGAATTAAATACCAAAAACGTTATTTTCTGCAAGTTTCGTTCTTGAGAGCTAAGAGACAACCCATGGCTATTTCTTGAAGGTTTTCCACCTCTTCTGGCACTAAAAGTAAGGCTTTTACTCCTCTAATCTATTTTTCAATCCGTAGAACTTAGATTCTTGGGTAATTATTATTGAGGGAAGGTTTTGATTTAAAGTTAATGGTGGAAAATGCCCTAAATTGGGTATTGAGATCTTGGGTTTGGTTTTGGGTTATTGGGTTTGTTATAATCCGGGCAAATTAGACCTTATCTATTGATCCTTGTATTAAATTGTCACGAATAAGTGAAAAGAACCTGGAAAGGAAAGATTCAAGTGTCTTAGGGGGATTCAAGCTTGGTTTTGAGGTAGGTGATGGTTTGATTTCATGTTTGTGTGATGTATGTTGGTATTTGCTTCATTGTAATGCATGTATGTGAATGTAGCACTATTGATCAAACCTAATGCAAATGAGTATGAATGAATGATTGTATGCCATGAATCAACACTTGATTGTATGATTATGAGAATGTACATTGTGATTGTGATTGTGGTATGATAATTGGGATCGGGTGTCACGTACCGACACATACATTGGATCGGGTGTCACGTTTCGACACACTAATTAGGATCGGGTGTCACGTACCGACACATACATTGGATCGAGTGTCATGTTCCGACACACTAATTGGGATCGGGTGTCACGTACTGACACATACATTGGATCGGGTGTCACGTTCCGACACACTAATTGGGATCGGGTGTCACGTTCCGGCCCACTAATGGTTTGGGTATGGGTTCCATGAGAGGACCATTGACTTGTCATATATACTTGCTATTTAGAATGTAGAATTGTACGTTGCTCCGGAAATGATAACTGATATATAGTATATGCATGTTTTTCTTTGTTGTGACTGCTTATATATGTTTCGCTTCCTAGAATGGTCGTGTGATCCTACCAGTACACTGTGGTTGTGTATTGATACTGTACTTGCTCGTTCTTTGTTGAGTACAGGGCATCTTCAAGCGGCTACGAGCAGAAGTCGGCTAGGAGATAACTGATCGATACCGGATTCAAGGGTGATCCAGTTCTTTCAGGCTGCCATGGATCCTTCGTTGTGTTTAGTCCATTATGTTCGGACTTAAACATTGCTTTAGTAGTTGTTTATGTTGGTTGGGGTTGTGGCCCTTTTTTTAAGACTTGTTGAACTTTAGATGTTTTGGTACAATGACTTTCAGGTTCTAGGGGTGGTTTTTCCGCAATAGTTGTTAGTCGTTTATTAAACTTCCGGAGTTTATGGGAACTCCGTATTTCTTAGGTCATTTAAACCTGCTTCCGTATCTTTAAATGCATAGTTTTTGGTTAAGTTGCTTAGTTGGATTGTAGTATCAGTTCTTCCACCGGAGGGTTAGTGTGGGTGCCAATCACAACAGTCTGGGTCGTGACAGTTAGACCCTGAAAGAACCAAACGGGAAGTTAATCAAATGACAAGGCTCGATATCGAAGTAAAAATCTTATATACATAATTATATTATGATTTAATTTGGGGTACAGGAAGATGGAGTACGAATTTAGGGATCGTTTAGTTACTGGTTAGAGTTATGTGTGTATTAGTTATGTAGATATTAATTATGCATGTATTAGAGTCTCTTTGACATATTGTTGTCAAAAACTGCTTATTTTAAGAAGCATTTTTTTTAAATAGCTTTTTAGAAAACTGCTTTTGTAAAAATGCAATTTGTGTTTGATTAATTCATTTGAAAAGTGTTTTTGATAATCAAATTGTGTTTGACTAATTTTTTTTAAAAGTATTTTTGAAAGTCAAATTACGAAAAAAATACAAGTATAAATGCACTTTTAATATTAAGATTATTTAAAGTATCTATTATAAAAAATTTAATTAAAATTTAATTTTATTAAATTGAAATGTACATATATTCAAATTTTCAATCAATATTATATATAAATGAATAAAAAAAAAAATAACTATTGATATAATATTAACATGATGATTTAAATACAATTAAAAATATCAAGCAAAATAAATTTAAAAATCATTTCACAAATTAAATCACTACATACAAAAAACTCATCACAAAAATAAATAAATATAGGAGATATATTGGTAAATATGTATATATGGTAGCCTAGGGCTATTTTGGTCTTGCAATAAATAAATTTCTGCTTCTGCTTCTACTTCGTTTAAGAAGCAGAATTTTTTAGTTTCTTTCCCAACAACAGAAAAAATATTATTTTTTTTCTATTTAAAAGCAATTTTACTGACTAGTCAAACACCTAATTTTTTTAAAATAAGTATTTTTTACTCAAATAAGTGATTCTGGTCTTCTAACAGAAATGTCAAACATGATTTTTATCGGTGTATAATAACACTTAAAAATACGTAACTAATACTATATATATAGTATAATTTAAACTAATCAATGACTCGATTGGTTATAGGTGGAAACACTCCGACTCTTTGAAAAAAAAAAACAGAAATAGGATTCAGTTTCCAAATTGGATTTCTTTAGCTACTTCCAGATTTTTCCCTTTTTAGCTTCTTTACGTGTTTTGGGCTTTGTGTACACCCAAATTCTATTTTTGTTTTGTTTATTAATACCTCCGTCCACTTTTAATTATCATAATTTCATTTTTGTAGAGTCAAATGATAATTACTTTGACCAACATTTTACGATATATTTTTCATCATATTGATATGCAAAAAATTGTAATTTATAGTACTTTTTATATAGTTTTTAAAAATCTAATTTTTTTTGTTTAAAATATCGAATTAATATAATCTACTTTAACTTTGAAAATTAATCAAATTGACTTTCGAAAAGCGCAACATGACATTTAAAAGTGGACAGGGGGAGTAATTATTGGGCCAGATTTGGCTTTGCATCCTCTTTTGTTTTGCCTTTAATTAAGAGAAAATTTCATAAATTGCAAAGACATTAAACTTAATTATGCTCTATAGCTATAATTTTGTTTGATATAGGTATTTTTGTTTGTATATTTCGCTTGTTAATATACAAATAAGGTAAGTATATACAAATTATGTATTTATACATTTAGAAATTTTTCAGAACTCCGTTTGTATATTTCACTTGTGATAAGAATTTTTCAGAATTCCATTTGTATATTTTTGCTTGCCAATATACAAACAGGGTAATTTATTATGATTTTTTCATCACTTATACAAATCAAATGTATCAACAAATCGTATACAAATAGCTAGGGTAAGCATATATAAAATCTGGATTTATACAATTAGGAACTGAATTGTACAAATTCTGGATTTATACAATTAGGAATCGAATTGTACAAATTATGGATTTATACAATTAGGAACCGAATATAAAAAATTTAGAAATTATAGCCGCGAATCATAAATATTTGAAACTATAGCTATGGAGCATAATATGCTATAAGTGTTTACCATTTTGCGTAATTTTTCCTTTAATAAAATCAGTAGTCTTGGACCACTTCCAGTTTTAAAAATATAGTACTAATTTTTTTAGAAAAGTACATATGATCAAAAAGATTTTGAAAGTAAATTGATAGGGGTAAATATATAGTATTTTCTTATTTTAATTCATGTATAATTAATATTCGCATAATTTATTTTATATTTTATATTTTATCCGGCATAAAATTATATATAGATTTCTTCATAAGCTATGTGAGTATTAATTATGTAGAATTTTCAAAACACAATCAAACATCGTACTAATAGAAGCATCAAAATTGCATTCTGAGGTCGTTTTTCTTAAGATTTAAACAAAGTCAAATGTCTAAATTTCAAAAACTCCTAAACAGAAAAAACTTGCATAAAAATCAAACGAACAACCTGGTGATCAAACTATCAGTACTAACAAGTCATAATGACTTGAGCCCTCAACAAAAAAGCTTTAAACGCTGAAAATACTGAAAAATTGAGAAAATGGCCTAGAAGGTCATTACAAGGAGATTCCAAATGAGTTTCGGACACTCGAGCTGCATTCTAGTTGAATTTAAAGTTAATGTTATGTCATAATTTTACTTCTTTAGAAAGATCCACTTTGAAATGTTCAATTATAAAACAATTTAAGAAAATATACTTAGAAAGAGTTGCTACTTAATTTTTTAAAGAAATTAAAAAAATCTTATTTAAAAGGGCCTTGACATATAAACCTTTAAAAAATTAGAGAAAATTAAGTAACGCGAAGTCTTATTTTTTTTCCCCCCCAAACCACCAAAAAGAGACGAGGATCACCCTAGAAACCCTCCAAAGGCTGCTCTAGGTTTGGGAAGGAAGGAGAAATAGATTTCTAGTGTAAGGATGTCGATAGCTTGCGTATTTCCGGTCAAAATCCATCGTCTCGTCGTCCGGACGATGGATTATATATCTTTAAAATATACTATTAAATAGTGCAGGGGTAATAGGTCCTGCCCAAAGTTTGGAATTGTTACAACAATTTCAGTTAAAGTTCGAATATATTTCAGACAATTTCCCCATAAATAAAGGAAATAAAAAATTATAAACTTGGGCCTTTTTCCCAAAAACTGTTACGACTTAGTAGTCCTAAAACCTGTCCTAAATTCTGACAAAATGGCCTTTCTTTAGCCTATTTCTAGATTGAAATTTGCTCATTCCTTTTTTTTCAATCCCTTTGGAGTGCTGCTATGTTTCTGAGCCTTGAGCCCGCTCCTGCACCTGCTAAAATTTAGGGTTTTGGCCTAGTCTTACAATGTATATCAGTCGTACACATCTGTATATCTATTGTATATCAGCCTTGTATTTTAGCTTTTAGGAAATGTATATTTGCTTTTTTTCATTCCAACAAGATGAGGCTAACTCGAAATGAATCAACTCAATGATATATAAGGATAGAATCCAAAATGGACTCGAATTGATGTCACATGTAAAGAGAACAAAATAAAAATTAGTGGATGAGTTTGAGAAAGAGGCATCATATTCAAGGCAAGTAACAGACATTCATTAACATTAGTAGCTATCAACATTTAGATAATAGATGATGAATAATAAAAGGGGCATAAAATGGCCAAATGCATATCTAACAAGAAGCATGCTTCATGTAGTAGACAAAATTAGATATTTCTATACTACTTCTAAACCTAAGAAGTAAAACTTCAAAAATTTCCATAAAATAATCTATTCTATCAAAGTAATCAAATTATTACCTTTTTAGAGCATTCGTAAGAAGTTAAGATAACTAGTAGTAGATGATCACTCGATTTTAGAGAACATAAATGTCATGACCCAAAAATGGATGTGATGGCACTCGTCTTATCCCACCAAGACAAGTCAGCCTAAAACCCAAATATCACAAACTATGCGGAAATAAAACATATTGAAATCTCACAATATCATAAGTGGAGATAATTAAGTCAACTTAATAAAACCCCCAAACCTGGTTGTCACATGTACAAGCCTCTAATGTAATGCAATGCATTTAAAAGAAAAACACAAGTCTCAAATGATGTTGTCACTAAAGTAGAACAAGATCATAAATAGGAGTAAGAAGGTTCACTCAGATAACAAACAACTACCTCACAAATCTCCACAGGAAGCCTCAGAAAAGAAAAGAATAAAAAGTATGACGAAGATCCGGGCTCATAACCTAGAAAAATGTAGAAGCAAGGGGTGAGTACTAAACCACACAGTACTCAGCAAGTAAACTTCTAAACACAAGCTAAGGGAATAGAATACGAGTACTCCTTACCACCCCAACCGAACCTCCACAACTAAAACCTGCATAAAACTAGTCCAACCTAACAATTCACAATTTACATAGCGAACTGCTCAACAACAGCACTCTAAAAATTACATATCCTCAACAACAAACTCAATAATCATTAATCACAAGTTCCATAGAAATGCACTCACAAGATCAGCAACACACAAGATCAAGTTCATCAATGATAAATATGTACAATGCAATGTCAAGTATAGTGATGCATGTCTGACCTAGCGATACACACCCGATGTCTATCAGTCCAGGACCCATGGGGGACATATCTGTCCATGCATCCATTGTGGCGTGAGATGCGACCCTCGATAATAGAATCCGTTGCGGCGTGCTACACGTCCCTCAATAAAAGAATCTATTGCGGTGTGCGACATATCCCTCAAATTATAGTATCCGTCGTAACGTGTGACACGTTCCTCAAAATATAGCATTCGTTGCAGCGTGTGATACGTACCTCGAAATGGTAGATCCTCTTATCACATAACACTTATCACAATCATGTCTCAAAGCCAATGCAAATGACAGGTTCACACAAATAATGAGGAGATGACCATTTTCATAACAATGCACATTTCAGAACAACACAATCGTCATACAACATCAACAATGAATCAATAAGCTTTTCAAACCATTTTCAACATGTCACATACCAATAATTAATCACATTGTCTTTTATTACTCCTTTTTCATCATTAGAATTATTCAATATGGACAAGTCAAACTATCACCAATTTTTATTACTCCCAAACACGTACTATAAGGATATATGATGAGTTCACGATTTGGACTCATTTAGGGCTATATTTTGATTGAATTAATGTCCTCAAATACATATTTTGTCTCAATATCCGATGTAAATCCTTAAGTTTCAGGTATTTGACTTTAGAGACAAAGCATGGACGCTATCGAGCAAAAAAGAACAAAGCGACTGAAAGAAGGAAGAAAAGACAGCCTGAAGATCGCCTAATCCATTAGGCGAGTCACCTACAGGCCTAAAATCTTGCCTAATGTTCCAGTGTACTGAGCCCTGAAGGAAAAGATCAAGTCTGCGAGGAAAGGGATCAATCGGTGCATTGCCGAGTAATTCTGCGAAGCAGTTCCCTGTCGCCCAATAAATCAAAATGCGAAGATGCTGAAGGCAAAACTGAAAGGCGATGAACCAGACCAAAGGGTGGATCGCCGAGTGTATCTGCGATCCCGACTAACTACGCCAAGTGGCCCTTCGCAACATAAATTTTCGAAAACTATAAATACTCATTTAATTATGTAGCTTAGTATCAAGTTGTAGATAATTATTACTGAGACTTAGAATATTTCAGTGTAAGTTTTAGAGGGTTTTGGAGACTTTGTTCTAAAACCTTGAAGATTCCAAAGGGTTTTAACTCCAAGATTTTGGACTTGGGTCTTGAAGATTCTTCACTCTGGGATTGTTTTATGACTTAAATATTCATACCCATTTAAATGCAAACTCATATTGGTATAAATTTCTATCTCTTATACATGTCTAGCTAAAACCCCAATTCTTGGGGTGTGATTTTGTGAATATGGGTTAAATTAATTGTTAGGTCTTGCTTGCTGATAGTTTAATCGTTGTTTAAATGTGATTTCGTTTAGTAGTTGTGGATGAACTTAATGATATTGTAGTTGCAAATATGATTTCATATTAGTGTTTTCGGCTTGCTCGATAAAGAGGTCGTAAAACTAAGACTACTAAATTGATGGCCGGTGGGATTGGGTCAACATAAGGTTCCGCTCGAGAGAGTGAACCCTAGTCCTTCTCCCACACACTTAGCTCGAGAGAGTGAGTGGGCTAAGGTGGATGTTGTTCTTCATGCGGCAAGTGGTTGTTCGAGAGAAACCCATTTGATTCGGGGTAAGTTGTTCGAGAGAAAGCTTACCCCCACTAAAGTCTAGCCTAGTCACAATTATTCAACGAATTCAATGTTAGAAGCATGTACCCAATAGTCTAGTTTATCCCGTCTTATTGATTAGTACTTTTTGTATTTTTGCTGTTTTTGCTCACTTGTTACAAACCCCCATTGTTAATTGACGCTTGCATCACCCCTTAGATTTAGTATGTTTACATTCGATAATGTTTATAACTATGGTTGATTAGAACTAAACTCTTACTTTGCTACTTGATTCTCAATTGTTGAACCACTCCCTTGGGATTCAACCCCAACCCTTGGTTGGGTTATATTACTATTTATGACCGTTGGACACTCGTACTAGAGGTAGTGTCTTGATAAGCGTGATCGTAAAAAGGACTTGTCAAAATGGCGCCGCTGTCGGGGAGTGGTGTTACTTGAGAATTTTAGGTAAGGTAAATTTTGTTCTTGTTAGTTATAGTGATGCTTACTTTATTTTTAATTTTGTTTTGCTTGTTTGTGTGTAGAAACATGAAGTATGAGTGTAATTGGTGATTGTGAACATATGGATCACCTTCCGATAGAAGTGATGAGGGTTAGGGATAACATCCTGACCTTCAAGCAATTAGAAGGGGAGCTGCCGTATGTTTACTCACAGTCTAAAGAGGGTTTACGTAGTGATGCTATGACCAACCCCAAGAACGAGGGTTGAAGGTGGACTTGTGTCATGCCATGAATTTAACTAAGGCGCTGCTTGGGAGGCAACCTAAGTTTTATTTTCGTTATTTTAAGTTTAGAATAATGGTTTGTTGATTGTGCAGGTTAAGGTGTGGAAAGTATTTGAAAAGTGCAAATTGGCGAGCTAAAGGTTCAATCGGAAAATCGCCGAAGAGGTCGGCGATTTTCCGAAGAGGTCGGCGACCCCGACCTAGACCGCCGTTGGACTCAAGGCAACTTTAAAATGGAGTCTGTAAAACTCGGCGAGCCCAGAAAATTATTGGCAAATCGCCAACATAGTTGGTGAATCGCGATCTAATCCGCCATTTGGACCCCCAGTTTAACTGGAGGTCCTATAAAACTCGGCGAGGTAAGTAATCACTCAATGTGTCACCGAGTGGTTCGGCGATCACTATTAATGTCGCCGAATGGGCAAGAACTAGACGGTTTTTAAAAGGCCAAAGGTTAAAATTTTCAAACTCTTCAATTTCCCTCACTTTTGACTTTCACAAACTCACACCCGCACCTTAGTTTCTATATTTTTGCAATTTTAAAGTACTTTAGTCATTGATTTGTGTTTGGAGTGGATTACATTGGTGCCTAGCATTTCAAAAGTATTTTAATCGGCTAAGATTGGTTTTCTGAACCCTAAATTTTTTTTAGAAATTTTGTACTCATTTGCAATGATCTTATCTTAGTGATGTGTGTTGGGCCTCTCTGATCTTAATTGGTTTTGCTTATGCCTGTGAAAATCTTGCCCGTAGTGTTTATATTGTTAAAATCCCATATTTTTGTGCCTTAAAATTGGTTAAATCTTATGGAGTTGTGCTTGCATGTTGTTGAGTCTAGCAGGGAGAAGTCTGAGTATCTAGAGATATGGTAAAGACCAAAAGTTGCTGGGAGAATCATGCCACCCCGAGAGATAAGAGCACGAAATTTCAGAATAAAATAAGGGAGATCAAACCCTCTCAAGAAGGGAAAGCAAGAACCTTCACCTGGGAAAAAAGGCAAAGGAAAGAGGCCCATTTCTGACAGGAAGACTACTCCCCGGGACCCCCTTATTCCTTTATGAGCTCGGGCACTTTTTACAGTTGTTTAGAAAGTTTTGGCAGACACACACCTGTAGCAACTCCTGGAGAGTTTGGTACTATAGTTATGTAACACCCCGTATCCGAAAATAGAGATTTCAGATTTCTGGTGTTACAGGTGGCACTCACGGACACCATCCACGGACCGTTGATGGACTTACGGTCCGTCCTGCAGGTCCGTGGTTCGTGACAGAAAACTTCCCCAGAACTCAGTCAGAAAATTTGGCTAAGTGTTGACCCACGGCCGGACTTACGGTCCGTAGGTCAAGTCACGGACCGTAGTTCGTGTCCGTGGATCGATGCC
>JAJOOS010031002.1:0-14020 GCA_029582725.1 Solanum chiquidenum
AAACATTTTTGAAATCCTTTTGATTGGACTCCTTGATAGAAAGATTGATCAAGGATCAAGGGTCACCATACCTTAATATTGAAAAAGCCCACGAAAATCGATGAAAGAAGACTCCAATTTGAAACCCTAGTTCTTCACCCTTCTTCTTCTTGAACTTGAGAGAAACATTTGAGAGAGGGAATGAAAAAGGAAATTCTAATTGGAGAATGAAGTTATAACCCTCATATAATGATCTAATATACCTAAAATAATAAAAACAACTTAAAAATAAATGTCCAAACTACCCCTCACTTAGTTGGATCTCTTTTTTTTTTTTTAACAAGTTATTAATGCATAAAACCCATGTGAGGCCCTACTTTATCCTACTTCATTTTGAGGGGCGTTACACATATGAATGAGAGAGGGATCACCTTTTTGGCTAAAAATAATTTGCTTGCCGATTTGAAACAAGCAAAGGTGAAAAGATATGTTCATTGCTTGGCTGGAAAGAAGAAAAGATTTTCTTTTCACAGTCATCCTCTTTCAAGAAAGTCTGAACTACTGGAGCTAGTACACTCTAATTTGTGTGGTCCTTTTAAAGTGAAGTGAAAAGCTGGTGTCCTTTATTTTGCAACTTTCATTAATGATCATTCTCATAAGATTTAGGTATATCAGTTAAAATTCAAAGATCAAGTACTTGTTGTGTTTAAAGAGTTTCACACTTTATCTGAGAGACAAACGGGAATGAAATTAAAATGTATTCGCACTGATAATGGTGGTGAGTATTTTGGTCCCTTTGATAACTACTACAAATCGCATGGAATTCGTCATCAGAAAACTCCTCAATTAGATGGCTTGGCAGAAAGGACAAACAAAACTTTAGTTGAGTGATTTAGATGTGTGCTTTCAGAGGCTAAAACTTCAAAATTCATTTTGGGCTGAAGCACTTAACACTGTTACTTATGTTATCAATTTGTCTCTTGCTGTTGCTTTTGATAGTGATGTTCCAAACAGAGTTTTGTTTGCAAAGGATGTTTATTATGACCACTTGAAAGTGTTTGGGTGTAAAGCTTGTGTGCATGTTCCAAAAGATGAGAGGTCGAAATTGGATGTTAAAACTAAGCAGTGCATCTTCATTGGTTATGATCAAGGTGAGTTTGGATATCGCTTTTATGATCCAATTAGTAAGAAGCTCATTAGAAGTTGTGATGTTGTATTCTTTGAAGATCAAATTATTGAAGATATTGACAAGGCTGAGAAACCAGATTCTCAGATTGATGAAAGCTTAGTTGATGTTGATTCAATTCCTATTATTGATACATATTTTGCACATGAAGAAATCCAAGATAATGATCAGGGTGTAGAGATGTTGGGACATTCCTCCAGCTAACTCTAGAAAACTGAAACTGAAGTAAAAGACTAAAATACGAAAACATTTCTATTGTCCTCAAAGTATGAGGACTTACCACATTTAATTAGTTTTCATTACGGTTCATTTTATATGGACTTATTACACCTATATAAACTATTTTATGTCATTAAACACCTAATTAATTAATTATAACCCAAGACCCCAAATGAAATCCCAACTACTCTCCTCACCGAAATCTTCTCTCTAGAAACCTCCATTGAAGAACAAAGAAAGAGATCAAGTAGAATTTGAAGAAGGGAGATTTTCAATACGAATTTGGTTGGATTCTACACCTAAGGTATGGTAGTTTTCATCCTTGGGTAGCTTTCACCCAAGGAGCCCCTTCAAAAGCTTTTATCTCAAATCTAGAAAACCCAAACAACTAGGGTTTCATTTCAACCCCATGGATTCCTTTCAAATTTGTTTTTAAATGATGAATTATGATTGTTTATGAATGTATTACGGATTTTATATGATTTTAACTCGAATTCCTAAAGAATCCATGAGTTTTCCGAATCCTAGCTATGGTTCTTCTTTACACTATAAATGTTGTTGCAAGTTGATCCAATTGATTGGATGTGATTACATGATTTTAGTATGATTCGACATGTATTATTGATTAACCTAAGATTCTAGGGTGAAATTGATATAGCCTAGGATTATGTCATGAAAGAGGCAAATTGAGGGTTTAGATGTGACCTTCTAAAATTGATGAACTTCTTGATGAATTGCCTTAGATTAGATCACCTAGACACGAATTGCCTATGAGAAAATCTTGTATACATGAATTAACTTGATTAGGTCTTACATGATGAATCATGGTTGAAGTAGTATTGAGATTTAGTTTACTTGATGCTATATGACTATAATTGAATAAGAATGAAGCATGTGGTTAGTCTACCTTGAGAGTTAGGGTTACATGATGACCATGTGAGGTATTTCTTGAGATTAATGCTCATAAAATGAAGATGACTCCTAGGGATTTAAAGGTAAAAGCTAAAAGGAATGAACTATGAATATTGATGCTTTAAGAAGGAAGCCATTGTGCATGTTGAATTGTATATGGTAGTATTGTGGAAGGACTTTACCCATATGACCTACAATATGAGTATATGAGCTTATACATGCAATGAATGAACTACTTGAATTATGATAATATACAAGTCTATTGTAATGAATGTTACATGTGTTGAATTACGTGGTCTATGATCTTTGAATGCAATATATGTTAATTATGCATGATTGTGATATTATGTACATGCTTATGAACACTTTGAGAGGGAAGCGTCTATAATGATAATGTTGATGTTGTGTCATTGCAAGGACAATCACACACACACTCTATGCATAAACATGATTATGATGTATCAATGGTGTTAATTGAAGGTGTAGTTCTCATATGCACCTTTACACATTACTATGCATGAAATGTACATGACCATGATGATCCTATTGTGTTGATTGAAAGTCCATTCTCATTAAAACACATGATCTTGGTGTGAAAGGTTTACTCACATACTAATGACGATTATAAGGTTGAAAGTCCATCATCACCTAATTGAATCTATGAGCTATTTTATGAGTTAGGTTGAACGAAGGGTATAATACTCCTTCAAACATGTAAATCAAATTCAATACTAAACAAGTAATTTTGGAAAAAAATTGCTTAGCACCGAGTGGATATGGAAAATGAGGTATAGGCCTTCCCATCAATACAATAGTCTGGGTCTTCTACACATGATCTCATGAGATGGAAGCTCTCCCGTCAATATAGTAGGCCGAGTTTCTAGAAGAAATCTCCCTATCCCATAACTATGTGCCCACATAGGTCTTTAGCTAGTGGATCCACCTAAAAGCTAATACATTTAGTTCTACCTTAGGCAAGTAGAACACCTTCTTTGGTGTGGGGTTACACGACACCAGATTCCATGTAGCTCACATGGTCTATGTTGGTTAAGGCTATTTTCCCTCCATGAACAAGAAAGTGAGTTATGTGCTATGGTTTTTCAAAAGGG
The DNA here is from genome assembly GCA_029582725.1 of Solanum chiquidenum. Taxonomy (NCBI): domain Eukaryota; kingdom Viridiplantae; phylum Streptophyta; class Magnoliopsida; order Solanales; family Solanaceae; genus Solanum; species Solanum chiquidenum. The sequence continues at coordinate 3,406 of JAJOOS010031002.1, forward strand.
TCTACTTAGTAGGGGTGTTATTATGTGATGAAATTCACAAGTAGACTTTGAGAGTAGCCATGGTGTGTTTCTCTTCTGTAAATGAACCATGAACATGAAACATGAACTATGACTAACGACTCCTCAAGAAGATCTACTTATTATGGGTGAGGGTATGAGACTTCATTCATACATGGCACAAGTAGACTTTGAGAGTAGCCATGGTGTGGTTCCATTACATTATGATGATTTATGAATTAATGCATGTTCCATTTGTATTGTTGTTATGATTGACTTTCCTTTACACGAGCTAATGGATATGAATGTTTCCTTATCTATGAGTATTAACTATGGATGAGACTAATGTACGATAAGTATGAGCATGGTGACCTAAAGGTGGTACTTAGTGTAGATAGGGTTATGGGATCTTATCTATGCATGACAGAAGTATAACCTAAGGTCACTTATGTTATGGTTCTATTGTGATGATATGGTCTTGGTATTTGACTATGTATGTACATTATGCCTTATGAATGTTGATGTTTGCATTATGCCTATGATTGGAGACTATGTTTATGACTATGTTGTTGTGCTTATGCTATGATGCACTATCTATGAGTAGTCTTATGAGTATGTTCTTCAATTAGTTTCAAAGATGATGGTTCAAATTAGCATATGCATGGTTTTCAACCAAAATGTCCTTTTTAGCATGTTTCAATTATTTTTATGAATGGCAACCATACTTAGTACATTTTTGTGCTAACCCATATTTCTACATTTTCTATAAGTGTAGGGTTGGTTCTTGAAGGTGGTCTTCTAGTGATTCAAGCTTGAGATATATAATCCCCCTTGCTAGTTGGTGAGTTCTCAAGATTCGAGGATGAGTATCTTTACCTAGTAGTTTCTTTTATTATGTCATTTGAGACCTATTGTAAGGGTTGTGTCCCTATTCATTATTCAATTGTATTTAGATGGCTAAATGAGACAATGTCTAGATTCCCATTCTCTTATATGAAAGACTTCGATTGTAAAGAATTATTTAAATTCCACATCATTTCTATGAGTTTTATGTTTATGATATGCTAAGGGCTTGTATACGACCCCTTCGGGGTCAAGTACGCCGTGTTACGTCTAGGGGGTACCCCTGGGTCGTGACAAATATATTGTATAGCTCATTTCTGACATACTAAATGAGAATGCAACATTTAAGTACTGATAATGAAACATTCTAAATATGAGGCATGTATATCTGTTTATTTGACCTAGCTAGTGTAATTCATGTACTAAACGAATCTACACATCTAGGGTTCTGAGTTTCATGCGAGGAACTAAGCAACAATGTTACGAAAATATGATAATCTAATTAAGAACACTATAACAGCCAAATCACCATAATTTTCTTATTTTTTTAGAAACCCTTGGTCTAAACAAGAGATAGAGAATCAAGAATTTGACTAAATTCTAAGGACCTAGTTGAAGAAAGGAATCCACTAGTGAAATTCCACATACCTGATGATGAATTTCACACAGAAATCTTTCGATTTCGGGGCTAGAATTGAAAAAAACTTGTTGCATTCTTGGAGAGGGCTGAGTCGACTGTTTCTAATTTTTTTTCTCTAGTTTTGGTGAATTTTGGAGAATGAATCGACTAGGGAAAGATCTGATTAAGTTACTAGGCTTAAACTGACCAAAACTACATAGTTTAGGGTTAAACAACGTAGTTTAGGTGTCCAACCCATAGGAGAAAAGACCGAAATGACCATAACTCAAAGGCTATCGGGGCAACCGATAGACCTGACCGATGGACCATAGGTCGACTGATGGTCATGATCCACGGACCATGGTCCCACCTACGGTCCGTAGATCCCGTCGTGGGTCATACCTTTTTTTAAAATTTTTTTGGAGGAGTTGAGGTGACCAACCACAGACCCCACCTACGGTCCGTGGAGCACCCTACAGTTCGTAGGTGGTCTCTGTTGGTGGAACCTGAATTTTCCAAAATCTGTAACTTATCCTTTTTCGAATTTGGGGTGTTACACTATCTTCCCCTTGGGAACATTCGTCCTTCAATAGAGTCTAAACTAGTTGAATATTGAGGGAAGGAGTTGCAATCCCTACCACTAAGTACTGGAAACTGAAATCTGACTGAACTGAGTTCCAAGAACATGTAAATATGCTGAAAATACAAGAACAACCGAAGGACCAAGATATTGAGACTGATTTTACGCAAGAGTAAACTGAGACACTGGAGAGGAATTATTACCTGAAGCTGAAACAGAATCGGAAGGAAAGAGATGAGGGTACTTGGCCTTCATGGTTGCTTCTGCTTCCCAAGTAGCTCCCTCTACATACTGACTCTTCCACAAAACCTTGACTGAAGAGACTTCTTTGTCACTCAACCTACGAACCTGACAATCAAATATTTCAACTAGCACCTTCTCTTAAGTGAGACCATCTCACTGCCACACTTTCTAATAGTGCTATGGATGCCGGATCACCCATACACTTCTTCAACAATTAAATGTGAAAGACCGGATGAACCGCTGCTTGTTCTGCTGGCAACTCTAACTCATAATCCACTTTACCATCCCTTTACAAGATTTTGTAAGGACCTACATATCTAGGACTAAGCTTCCCTTTCTTGCCAAATCTCATCACCCCCTTCATAGGTGACACCTTCAGGAAAACCCAATCATCGATTTCAAATTCTAAGTCCCTTCTCTTCACATCTACATAGGACTTCTGATGACTCTGGGTTGTCCTTAGTCTATCTTTGATGAGCTGAACTTTTTGAAAGCCTCATGAACCAAATCTCTCCCAATCAAGGCTGCTTCACCTACTTCAAACCAACCGATTGGAGATATGCATCTATGCCCATATAATGCCTCATAAGGGGCCATCTAAATACTAGAATGAGAACTGTTATAATAGGTGAACTCTATGACAGGTAGGTGATCATCCAAACTGCCCTTAAAATTTATCACGCAAGCTCTTAACATGTCCTCTAAGGCCTGAATGATCATCCGTCTGTGGATGAAATGTTGTACTGAGATTAACCTATGTACCAGGACCTTTCTAGAACGATTTCCAGAAATGAGAGGTAAACTGAGGACCTCTATCTGAGATGATAGACAAAGGAACCCCATGTAACTTGACTATCTCACTAATGTATAGTTAAGTGTAGTCCTCCACTAAGTCTGTCGTCTTGACAGCCAAAAAGTGAGCGAACTTGGTAACTCTTTTTACTATCACCCAAATGGAGTCATGATGTCTGCGAGTACGAGGTAAACCAATAATGAGATCTATGTTTATCACTTCCCACTTCTATGTAGGAATGTCAATCTCTTGAGTGATACCTCTGGTTTATGATGTTCTACATTAACCTGTTGACAATTAGGGCACTTAGCCATAAAATTTCCTATATCCCTCTTTATGCCATTCCACCAAAAGACTTCTCACAGATCACGGTACATATTGGTGGCACCTGGATGAATAGAATACCTGGAGTTATGGGCTTCTGTAAGGATCTTCTTCCTCAACTCACCCACCCTAGGAACACATAAGAGACCCTGGTAATGAAGTACACCATCTCCAACTTTAGAGAAAACCTCAACTTTCTGCTGATGAATTGTACCTTTCAATTGAAGAAATATAGAATCACTGTCCTATTTTCCGCTACCAATGAAGATTATGATCTATTCTTTACTATCACACCACCATCTGACATGTCCGTAAGAACAGCTCCTAAGCGAGCAAGCCGGTGAACAACGTTTTTTGCTAATTCCTTCCTTTATTCTCCTACATGTGCTACACTACCCATGTATTTTTTGCTAAGAGCACCTGCTACTACATTGGCCTTACCAAGATGGTAAAGTACATTCATGTCATAATCCTTGAGGAATTCAAGTCATCTCCTTTGTCAAAGATTCAACTCTTTCTAGGTGAATACATACTGGAGGCTCTTATGATCTGTGAAAACATCGACGTGAACACCATACAAGTAATGTCTCCAAATCTTTAGGGCAAATACTACGGCTGGAAGCTCGACATCATGAGTCGGATAGTTATTCTCATAAACCTTAAGCTCTCTATAAGCATAAGCTATAACCTTACCTCGCTGCATCAACAGATAACCTAGGCCAACTCTAGATGCATCACAATAGATCACATAACAGTCTGAACCCTTTGGTAGAGTCAAAACAGGAGTTATAGTCAACCTAGTTTTTAGTTCTGAGAAGCTCTTCTCACACTCATCTGACCACTGAAACTTAACCTTTTTTCTGAGTCAACCTGGTCAATGGGGAAGCTATGGATGAAAATCCTTCAAGGAATCTCCTGTAATAACTAGCCAAACCCAAGAAACTTCTGATATCTGTTGGAAAGGTGGGTCAGGGCTATTGTTTCACTATCTCTATTTTCTGAGAATCCACTCAATCCCTTTGCTAGATACGATATGACCAACGAAAGCAACTGATTGTAACCAAAACTCACATTTACTAAACTTCGCGAATAACTGGTGATGTTTGAGAGTTTGTAGAAAACCTCCAAGATGAGTTGCATGCTCTTCGTCATTCCTAGAGTAAATGAGGATATCATCAATGAAGACGATAACGAACAAGTCCAAATACTACTTGAACACCATGTTCATTAAGTTCATGAAAGTTGTAGGAGCATTGGTTAGTCCAAATGACATAACTACAAATTTATAATGACTATACAAATTTTTTAAGGCTGTTTTCGGGATGTCACTATCTCTAACTCTGAGATGTTGATAACCAGATTTGAGGTCTATTTTTGAAAAATGACTAGCACCCTGAAGTTGGTCGAACAAGTCATCAATCCCGGGGATAGGCTACTTATTCTTGATTGTGACTTTGTTCAACTGCCGATAGTCAATGCACATCCTGAGAGAACCATCTTTATTTTTCATGAATAATACTAGAGCACCCCACGAGGAGATACTCGGTCTGATGAAGCCATTATATAGGAGGTCTTTCAACTGCTCTTTCAATTCTTTAATCTTAGCTGGAGCCATTCTGTAAGGAGGAATTGAAATAGGCTGAGTATCTGGAAGGAGATCTATTACGAAGTCGATTTCCCTTTCGGGAGGAACTCTGGGAAGATCTTCTGGAAACACTTTCAGAAACTCATTTACTACTAGAACTAACTCAAGAGTTGGGGTCTCAGAGCTTTTATCATTAACCCGAACAAGATGATAGATGTACCCTTTCGATATCATTTTTTTGGCCTTAAGGTAAGAGATAAATCAATCCATAGGCACTGAGCTACTACCCTTCCGTTCTAAGACTGTCTCGTGTGGAAACTTAAAATTAACGATCCTAGTTCTACAATTGACTGAGGCATAACATGAATGTACCAATCCATGCCTAGAATGATATCAAAGTCTACCATTTCTAACTCTACAAGATCTGCTGAGGTGACTTTCTGAGAGACTGTAACAGGGAAATTTCTGTATAACCGTCTAGCTATAACTGGGTCACCAACTGGAGTAGAGACTGAGAAGGATTTCAAAAGAGTTTCTGGACTGACAGCAAAGTTCACTGCTATATATGGAGTTACAATGGAAAGAGTAGCCCCTGGATGTAACAAAACATAAACATCTAAATAAAAGACTTGTAACGTACTAGTAACCACATCAGGAGAATCTTCCTAATCCTGGAGAGCATACAACTTATTGTGGCGCTGAACGCCACCTGTACCAGATGAAGTACCCTACTGAGTTGGGTGACCTGCTAGTGCTGCTGGAGCTACAAACTGATCCCTATTATTGTTACCTCATTTCCTCTGCCTGGCAGAAGGGTAATCCTTCAACCTATAGCCAGACTGACCACATCCAAAGCACCCTTCCTTGCTATCAAGACACTCACCCGGATGGTTCTTACCACACTTCGGACAAGTCTGGTAGGTCTTGTTACCTGAAGTACTCCCGTGAGACTTAGAGCATGATGCCCTACCTTTCTGATCCTGTCAAAACCGGGGGGATGGAGCACTAGCTGATGAAGGTGCTGGGGATGAAGATTTATGTTGATATTTTGAGCGATTTCCACCACCGGATTTGTGCTGAGAGTACTCATAGTTGTATGTTCTATCCTTCTTGTTGTCCTTAGCTAGTTCTCTAAGCTTATCTCTGTTAACCTACTGAGCATGAGTCATGAGCCTAGAGATATTTATTGTAACACTCCGGAAACTAGTAAGCTAAATTAGAGCTTAACATGAGGGTTAGAGTCGTAAACGTACCTCCCTGTACCTAAAAATATTCGGTTTCATGTTAGAACGTTAATGTACGACCCCCAAGGACCAACCATGGGTCCTTGAGGAGGCCCCAAGATTTGTTGCCTAGACAGTGACCCGTGAAGGGGACCTACGCCCCGTAGGTCCTTTCATGCCACGTGTGTCAGTTTCGTAGGTGGGCACCAGGAGACCACATGAGGCAATGACCCATGAGACCAGGACCCACGCCCCATGGGTGGGTCCACGGTCCGTAGGTCAGGGGGCGTGGATGTTCAAAATTCTCTGACCAGACCACGGATGGAAAGCACGCCATGTAAGTCCACCCACGGACCGTGGTCGTGGAGTCGTGGATGAGGCGTGGAACTGCCTTTTGGTAGTTACACTTAGGGGCATTATGGGGTTTTCTGGTTTTCATTAATATTAAGTGACATTGTTTTACACTAAATTAGACAAACTATATAAGGTCTTTAAGTCACCAAATTAAGTCATCTTCCTCATAATTCCAAAATCCCCAATCAAAACAAATATTTCCCCCAAAATTCTCTATCTAGAACTCCAAGAAAGAAGAAGAGGGAAGGTAAAGTTAGGGTTTGAAGGAGCGAGGATTTCTACTCAATTTTTTTTTATTCCCATAGCTAAGGTATGGTATTACGTCATCCATGGAGTCCCTCCAAACTCAATTTCAAAGATAGTGATTCCCCAAAAGCTAGGGTTTTACTCCAAGTCATGGATTCCGTTCAAAAATAATTATAATGATTTAATTACATTATATTATGATTGAATTGATGATTTATTATAGTTGTATGATGAAATCCTCCAAGAATCCATGAAATCTCTATATTCTCAATTTATGACTTTATGATGTGGGTGAATTGTAAGAGGAAAGTATTATGAGATTATACTTGTAGTAATTGAACTATTTGAATCATGTTATTATCTATGTCTAATCTAGTAATTCTAGATGTGTTGATTGAATATGATCTATGGTCCTTGAAGGGCAAAATATAAGAATTATGTATGATTATGAAATTTATGTATATGCATTAAGAACACTTTGAGAGTGAAGTGTCCATGATTATGATGATGTTGTTGTGTTGATTGAAAGGCTATTCTCATGAACACATAATGAACATAATGTGAAAGGTTTTCTCACATAATTGAGATTTTAGGTTGAAAGGCAATTCTCACCTAATTGAATCTAATGTTATATTTAGACATGGACGGCGAAAGGTTATTCTCACGTATGATCTAATGAGCTATCATAATGAAACAAGGTATGCCTTAATAAATACTCCATGGGATAAATGTTTAGCACCGAATGGATATTGAATATGAGATAGAAGCTCTCCCATTAAGAAAGGTCAGGTTTCTAAAAGTAATCTCATGATATGGAAGCTCCCCCGTTAAGAAAGGCTGGGGTTTCTAGTAACAATATCCTTATCCCATAACTACGTGCTCCCATAGGATATTTAGCTAGTGGATCCACCTAAAAGCTAACAAATGATGGTCTTGCCTTATGAGAGTAGGACAACCCTTTTTGGTGTGGGTAACACTGGATTCCATGTTAAGCTCACATGGTATATGTCGGTTAAGGCTTATTCCCACTATGACAAGAATATGAATTATGAACTATGACTACTCAAGGAGTTTTACTTAGTATGGGTGAGATTATGGGATCTTATTCATACATTGCACAAGTAGGCTTTGAGGGTATTTATGATAGGTTCCTCTTATGGTATGATGATTTATTAGTTGACTATGCTTATGTCTTATTCTCTTCCACTATCTTCAAAATGATGCTTTAACTTAGTAAATTGCATGCAATCAACTAAAATGTCCCTTTTAGCATGTTTTAGTGATTTTGTGCATGACTATCATACTTAGTGCAATTTTGTACTAACCCATATTTTCTTACATTTTTTTCAAGTGTAGGGTCCGATTCTCAAGGTGGTTCTCATTGTGGCTAGAGCTTGGATTTTTTCATTTCTCATTGCTTGTTGGTGAGTCCTTATGATTCGAGGACAAATGATTTCATTTGTAGTTTCATTCTTGTATTTCCATTTTGGATTGTATTGTATGGGCTGTGACCCTATTTGATTAGACTATTGTAATAGATGGCTATTTGAGGCAAGTCTAGACTTTTGTTTTCCTTTATAAAAATTTTGGACTTGAAAATGCGTTTTTACTCTTATTGTTCTAATGCTTTATGTTATGATATACTAAGTGGCTTACATGTGGCCTTTCTGGGTTCTATGTGCCATGTTACGTCTAGGGAGTACTCTTGGGTCGTGATATTTATATCCGCTAGCAACATAGCATTTCTGCACTATGTCTTCACTAAGTCAGATACCTCAAATAGAAACTTACTCATTTTTGCCCTAGGATTGGCAACCATATGTGGAGCACACCTGGAGAGCTGGGTGAAATTAAGTCAGTACTCTTGGACTGACATTGAACCTTGTTTCAAATTCATAAATTTTTGAGCCTTAGCCTCCCTCAACTCTCTTTGGGAAGAACCTCTCCAGAAAAGCTCCGGTAAAACACCTCCAAATCACAGGAGTTGTATTCTCACCCTTATTTTCCTTCCACTGCGTGAACCATATGTGAGCCACATCCTTAAGTTGGTAGGATGCCAACTCTACCCTATCATTTCCAGTCACTTGCATCACTCCAAAGATTTTCTTGACCTCATCAATGAAGTTCTGGGGTCTTCACCAACTTGCGACCCTAGAAACTCAGACGGATTTACCCTAACAAAATCTCAGACCCTAGTTGATCCTCCAATAGTATTAGTAGGAACTGCACCCTGCTGATTGTTCTAGTTGGCCACACTCTGAGCCAAAAGTTGGTAGCATTTCGAAACTCAGCAGTCGAAACCTCATGGTCTTGAACTGGAGGAACTACATTAGCATTGTGTGGATTGCCATCCCTTGCGTAAGATCTAAGGGAGGCATGATCTGAAACGCATAACGACGGATTAGAAATGAGAAGTTGTATCATACCTACGCACGATAAGAGTAGCAAAGAGAATGAAGTTTTCTTAAAACATTTCATACCCTCTCTCCCATTAGATGTGGTGCACTTCACACCCATGAAAAGTATTTTACTTAGTGCAGCTTTTCAGACATCCTAGGACTCTTAAACCTATTCCTCTGATACCAATTTGGTCACCCCCTGAGGATACCTCCTTGACGTAAACATCTGACCTAGAATCACAAGTGACCCCAAGCTAACCCTGAGCTGGCATATCATAAGTATACTTAAACAACTAAACAAAAGATACTATGCGGAAGTTTAAAACATGAGATAAACTGAATTATGGGGAATACCCAATACTGGTCTGAATATATAAATACTAAATAAGAGTTAATGATATTGGACTATAACTCAATAACTAAAGTCGAATCTAGCTATGTTTGAATAAAGCCTCTAACTTACTAGAGATTATGGGATACGACCCAGCTAACTCTAGCAAACTGAAACTGAATGAAAGACTAAAATATGAAAACATGTCTATTATCCTCGAAGTATGCGGTCTCAGCACTAAAGTTGTTAAAGGTGGATCGGGAACTTATCTACCCGTGATTTGAATGCTGAGGACCTGAACCTACATCATGAAAAGATGTACCACAGAGTATGCGTTAGTACTTGAAAGGTACTGAGCATGCATGATGGGATAAAACTGAACAACATATAAATTGAACAAAGCATATTGAGCTATGATATAATCTAAACATGATGAAGATACTGAAATATATATAAATGAACTAAACTTAATGCAATGACCAAGTACATAACATGCTGAGACTGAATACTAAAATATATAACTGAAAACCTGGTCAAATGCACTAGAGTCTGACTCTGGGAGCTACTACTAACCGACATAAAACCACATGAGCTAAACATGGAGTCCGATGTATACGCCCCATTGAGAGGACCCAAGATACCTTGTCAGGGGTATAAAGGCATGACTGGCGTGATCACTAAATCTGATTCCCACAAAGGGGACTTATAAACCTACGGGGGCACGTAATTCTGGGACTATGAGGGTAACTGAACCCTAGTCCAACTCGGTGTTAAGCCTACTCCCAACTGGAAATGTGTAACATACAACATAACTGTAATATATTGTATAGCTCAATATTCTTACATGCTAACTCAGAATGCAACATTTAAGTACTGATAATGAAAAATTCGAAATCTTAGGCATGTATATCTGTTTATCTGGCCTAGCTCATAACTAGGGTTTACGTGTTCACCATAAGCTCATAACACAGTAATTCTAGTAATCATAATCCTTTCCTAGTGTATTACATACAAAGTGATAAGTTAGGTATCTCTAAATCCTTGATCCGACATTTAGAGAATTTCACCCCGCACCTTG
>JAJOOS010031004.1:0-13818 GCA_029582725.1 Solanum chiquidenum
CCCTCTCTCCCCTCTCCCAGATCTCGCTCGCCACTCTCCCAGATCTCGCTCTCTCACTCGCCTCTCTCACTTTATACAAAAACGCAAATGTATAAAATGCGTGAAAATTGTATATATACATATATTTTTCGTTCCCCTCTCTCCCCTCTCCTAGATCCCGCTCGCCACTCTCTCAGATCTCGCTCGCTCACTCGCCTCTCTCACTTTATACAATTGATCTTTTTGTATATGTATACCAAAACATATTATATAACTGTTTTCTTTTGTATATGTATAGCGAAATATACATATTTATGTTTGCTATGGAGTGCAATTATGCAAACTTTGCTATAGCATATAAATATAAATTTTGTGTTTGCTATATGTGAAAGTTGCTCTTTAATGTATGTAAGAAAATTATTCACTTGTTAATTACTAACACATTAAATAAAATATCTTTTTCTATTTCTGCAACAAAAAATAATAATCTATATGGTAATAGTAATGACATGGAAAAGAGAAAATGTAAAATTGAGGTATGAACATGGAGAATATTGTTTCTCTTTTGAAATAATAACCAAGAATTCTTAAAGATAACTTAAGTTGGTCATCCTAATTAGTGTCATCCTATGAGTTTTTTCGTTATCATTCGTGTCAAATTTCGGTCCCAAATACATATATATGATGCGTTTAGATACATAAGCTCAAAATTAGGTGTAATTTATTTCAGATACATTGTATCCAAGTAGATTTACATGTATATGAGATATATTGACTCTCTCGCTAACCTCTCTCCCTGTGTATTTGTATTTTAGAATATATCTTGTATCCCAAATACATATACCTAGTGTGATTCACATGTATATGGGATACACTTACTCTCTCGCTCGCCTCCTTCCATTCTCGCTTGCCTCCCTCATCTATCCTCTCTTGCTCAACCCTCCTCCATTCTCGCTCGGCTCTCTCTTTATGTATTTGTATTGCATAGTGTATCTGGTAGCAAAAATATGCATATCTATTTGTATCTAACTTGAACTCTGATATGAAATTATTAATTAGTGATAGATAATATGTAATTATTTCAAACTATAGGAAAAATTAATAAATATGACGGGAATATTTGTATAATTAGGTAGTTTTTTTTATTAATATCAAATAGATTAAAAGAATTGTTACTAGAAGATGAAAATAAGGAAATTAAGTATAATATCGTACACCACAAGAAAAGTCAATGTTATAAAGTCAAATATGAAGGAAAGTCACTAAAAATGACTATAAAGTGTATACAAAAAGTCTATTGATAAAAATATATATAATTTGTATCTATATTCTGTAAAAGTGAATATGAGGTATATATGTAAAGTCCATTGATGAAAATATTTATATGAAAATCCTCTAGTCTTCATAGAATTGAAGGTTCTCTAGGGTGATGCATGTCAGTGAAACAAAGGGAGGTGAACTTTTTTCCTACCAGCTAAAAGATATAACATCCACTTAGTATGCATAGTAAAAACTGATTTGTGGAGAAGAAACACCTTCTACTATATGAGATAGTTTTATAAATGCGTTTCTTGATCACCTTTTGCTAATGAAGTAGAAGAAAACTAAGGTTGAAGAATTCATGAACTTCAAGTAGGGTAAGAAAAATGTGAAGGAGTATAGCCTTAAGTTCACTCACCTTTCTCGATATGCTTATGAAGTCGTGTCGATCACATGGGTAAAGATAAGAAATTTTCTTTCAAGAATATGAATACGTGTTCTAAAGGGTATGTTACACTATTGCTTCACAAGAATGTGGAAATTTTCAAACTTCTGATTTATGCTCAACAAGTTGGAGAAGAGAAGTTGTAGGAAAATCAAAGTAAGAGGCCAAATCAGTTAATGATGGAACTAGTCATCAAAAGAACGGTAATAGGAACTGGTCATTCTTTCATACAAGGTCTACAGACTAGCTCCATCGTCATCCAGTCCACCAACACCCATGAATCAGAAATTTGAAGCATCAGACTCTCAATTTCAAGATAATATTGTATATTTGTATTTGAACTCTCTTATCTTGTCTGCAAAAAGTGTGGAAAGAATCATCTGGTGAGTATCATTATGGTAAAGAAGGTGTTTTAGATGTGGTCAATTGGATCATTTCTTGAAACATTACCCCTCTAGGAAGGGCAATAAAGCTCACTTCACTTTTTCATCTGCTCCAACATGCCATGTTGCTTAGAAATGTATTACTTCATGTACTTGCGGAGGCCAAAATTACTTGTATACTTTATCTTGCCGCTAGGATCAAGAGATTCTCCATATGTTGTCATTGATATGTTGAAAGTTTTCTCTATAAGTGTTTATGCATTCCTAGAGCCCAAAATCCACTTTATCATCTGTTACCTCTTATGTTGCCAAAATTGTATCCCGAACAATTTTTAAAATTCATTGATGTTTCTATTTCTATTGGTGAGTCTATCTTAGTTAAATGAATTTATACAAACTACATTTTATTAATCCACCACAGAAATACAAAGCCGAATTAGACATAATAGACTTTAATGTTATTCTAAACATGAATTGGTTATATGTTTATTATGCCACAATTGATTACAAAACCCAAATAATAAATTTTTAATTTTCTAATGAACCATTCATAAGGTGGGAAGATTAAAGGAATAAAGATCGATTCATTTCATATCTTAAAGTTAGAAAATTAATTTTCCATTGGTGTATTTATCACCTAGTTATTATTAAAGAGATAAGTGTAAAAAATACAGCTAAATAATTTTTTTTTTGAATTTCATAACTGAATTATTTAAAGTGAGTGTGAGTTTTGTACCTAAATTATCAAGAAATACACGTCAAAAAATTGTTCTCGGTGCACGTTAAGTAACAAAGTTCTCGATGCACGTTAAGTAACGTTTGCTAACGTGAGCTCATCGGCGATGGTACATACAAACAACAACGAGCTGCTCCACGGCCACCGGCAAACATGGAAAAGGCATAAAAAGGTTGAACAGTTACACTAGACTCAGTAATTGCTCATACACTTTCTCCACTGAAACTAGAAAGCTGGTTACCTGGCATGGTCAACAATGCAACAGTGTATCCATTCTGGAGAAATAAGACGGGACATCGGCTCTGAATGAGACGGAACCTGAGTGTTCTAATGCAGTGCGGAAGCTCTTATTCTCGGTTGGGCTGAAGGATACACCACCGGCGGGGAAAGCTCAGTAAATACCTCCCAATACTGCAAATACAGTTTGAGGAAATCGTCAATTACTAGAAGGTATGAAGCTCGCCATTTACCCTCCAATTTTTTTTTGAAAAGGCTTAAGATGGTTTAGCTAAAGAGTTAAAAGTGGGAAAATGCCCTAATTGGGCTTGCATTAGGGAAAATGCCCTAATTCTCCAATCTGTTTTGTTCCTTAATACGAACACATTTTTATGAGTTTGAAAATGGGAGAGAACTCAGAGTAATGAGGTTGAAAATTTGCTATAAAACTCAAATAGCAGCTAGTATATTTATGTATGATAAATACACTATATATATAAGTTAGTTACAGTATGCAATTCTGTATTTTCTCAAGCAGATCAACAAATTCAAGATCACCCGCGAGCCCATTCTTGATTCGCCAGACAGACAGCAGAAAGAGGAAAAGCTGCAGGGCAAACCAGAGAGCTAATGAACGACGTGAGAAAATCGTCCAAAAGATTTTAGAGTGGGTGCTTTCCGGCGAGCCCTGAATTCAATTTTCTGAGCTCCAAAGTAATCTCCAATTTTCTCTTCAATGTCTCGGCTTATTTTCTTGGAAAAGTTTTGTGGTTTGAGTAGTTGTTTAGATGCTGTTCTTTTGTTTGTTTCCACTGATAATTGACTGTTTTCTATGTGCTTTTATGGATTGCTTTCTGGGTTTTGGGCAAGTCTTATCTAAAAAGGCAGCATCTTTTGTTCTTAGTGGTACACACTACTAACAGGTGGAAACTGACACATATGTCAGAGAAAGTCCCACCAGTAGATGGACAAAGCCAGTAGTAGAAATCTAGGAAGCTGAGAATGAGACTGGATTTTGATTTTATTTATGACATTTGTCTTGCACTTTGCACTGGATATTCTGGTATCAACCTTAACCTGCTAATCCCTAAGCCAAGGATTTGTTGACAATTTTTAGTTTAAACCAAAATTTCAGATCTTTCTTTTTAACTCATAGATGGTAATGTCTATAATAAAATTCCATAAGCACCTCAAGTAGTGTTCAGATGGTTTTACTAAGATAGTATGACAAAGTCAAGAACCCTTGTGGCTTGTACAAACTTTGGAAGAACAAATCCCATTTCGAAGAAAATCTTTGGAAGCAAAAAAGAGGGGAAAAGGGCCTTCCAAGTTAGTTGTTGGAATATTACTTTGTTAATGATGTTTTTCTGAACTGAAACATGTTTACCAAAATTTATGCTTTCCAACTGAAGTATCTGGTGAGAAGATGAGTGCCCGGAAGAAGACACCTTTCCAGAAGCATAGAGAAGAGGAAGAGGCAAAGAAAAAGGTATGAGCTATAGCAATTTTGGTTTGTTGTGAAAATGGGATGGATGATTAATGGTCAAGCGATTTCCATTTTGCTCACTATGTATATCTTCTATTGGCAGAGGGCAGAGGATGAAACAGCTCGTCTGTATCAAGAGTTTGTGGAATCGTTCCAAGCGGACAATACGCCAGGTTCCAAAGCATTTGTTAGAGGGGGAACCATCAATCCAAATGATAAATTGAAGATGGATTATTCTGAAGGTCCGTTGCAAGAATCTGTACTATGTTTGATATTCTCCTTTCTTTGATTACGTATATAAGTCTTGTCTTATTAATTCTTACAAATAAATGACTTTTTTATTACATGAACAAATTATTAAACGTATGGACCTTTTCTATTCATTCGAGGATGGCAGGTGGAAAATCTAAAGATGAGGGGTCAGGTTTAAAGAAGGGAAGTAGGTAAACTAATGCTTTTGATTGACCATGTTGCAATGTTGCTGTAATTTAGGATGCTGAATACCAAGATTTTCGTGATGATATCACTCTTCTTATTAGGCCTTTATATGTTTACGTGTTTCCAGGTTGCTTTGTGTCAGGTAGTCTCCTTAAAAATTTGATTTATGCAAATTCAGTCTTCCTTGGAGGCTTGGACTTTACCTTCAAATTGTAACTATGTTGGTACTATGTGTATATGGAGAGGGAGCTTGGTGCCTCCACTATCTGCTATATGACAATTTCTTATGAAAAAGTCAATTATAGATTGGGGTCACTAACTATTACCTTTGTCAAAAAAGAAAGAAAAGAAGAAACAAAGATTTGTGGTCACTAAATTTTCCTTTGACTATTCCATTAGGAGTTTGATCACTCAATTTTTAGGGAAATTTCCATACAAACTGATCAATCTTTTTGTTTTTTCTATTTTTAGTTTTAGAACGATTCAACCTCCGATAAAAAAGAGATACCTTTGTAATATTTGTCTCTTCAACAAGTTCAATAATGATCATAACAACCCTATTGTTTAAGTGTCAGTAGCATAACATTTTGTTAAATAAGGTATACATGTTTTTGCGGGTCCTAGTGCAACTGGTTTGTCTGGAAATAGACGTACCCATATTTTTCCCACATGACTTGCTTTTTGTGTCATTGCTCGTCGACTTGCTTCTATTTGTCTAGGTATAATCCAAGTAGGTTGAAGTGTCTATTTTTGTATATACGCCTAAACGGTCAATAATATCAGCATATGATAAATGGGATCAAACCGATTTACTAATGGGATACCCTAACAGGGCATGAGCTATAGTATCATAAGCATTTCCTCATAGGCATACTCTTCGTGCTCTGTCAGACCTTCAAAGATGTGTGAAAAGAACTTAAATGAAAAACATAATAACATGGATATATATTTATACAAAACTTCTAACCTTAATCGAACCAAGGGTTTTCATTTTTTATTTGAGATAAATTCGAAATTGTTCGAATTGTGTAATCATCAATTACTAACATTCGGTTGAAAATTCCCTCTGCCCCCATAGTCTAACACATCACAACAAAATTGATTTAATATTTATAGCTCATGCTTTTTTGTTCTTTTAGAAAAGCAACAGAGTCAATTTTGGCCTTGAACTATTTAATGGCAAGACGTAGTAGAAGCCAGCAGAGCCTCACCCTCTTCAGTTGATCTTGAAATCACAAAAATAATGGAGTATATTGATGGGTTTCTTACCATATAACATTTCAATCATGTGCTTATGTCTTTGGTTTTAGGATATGAGCTTGAGCTAGCCTTGAAACTGAGCTCATCATTTTATGCATTAGCACCAGACTCCATCACCTCTCTCACATTCTCCTAAATCGTGAAAATTCTTGCTTAGTTAAAATTTCCACTAATGATGATTGTTGGACTGCTCCATACTAATATTTGATGCATCTGGAAACAATGTCAAAGCATACACTAATCTCTTCCTTTGAAGCACTTATCAAAATCCTCCTACATTTCATCAACACATTGATAAATTATGATAGATTCGACAATTGGTTGGACTCTTTCGTTGGGTCTTTTGTCAAGGAGACTGATAAAAACAATTCAGTGTGGAGGGCTTTTACCCAAGTTTGAATTCCATCAAAAAAATGATTTTGTTAATTGTTACCTTCTAAAAAAGTGATTTTGCAAAGTTTTAATTGAGGTGGGGCATATGTGAGGTATGTGTCTAGCGACAAGGGTATTTTGAGCTAAAAGAAATAGAGGGCAAAATTATCCTATTTCAAATAGATTAAGGGTAAACTTGATCCTTTTTCTCTTTGTAAAAATATGATTGGACGTGTTGTTAGAGACTTAGAGGAAACATAAGTGTAATGGTCTAATAGTGTTCAAGAGCAGAGTGCACTCAAATCTTTACTCTCTCATGATTAAGGCGCAAATGAAGAAAAAATAATGTAACTCTGTGAAAAAAAATTCTAAACTAAACAACACATTATATGGGGGAGGATTTGAAAAATTGCAATTAATGCTTACTTTTAGTAGACGTTTGGAAAATATTTGGTTGAAGTTGAAAAAGAGTATTGAAGTTGAACTTGAGAAAAAATATTTGGAACTTGAAATTGTGCTTGGAGCAAAAAACAAACCTTATATGAGATATTGCAAAGTGAGAAAATTTAAGTCAAAATAATGCAAGTCTTTGGTTACAACAAGAGGATGAAAACACTAAGGAGTAAGGGGTCGTTTGGTAGAGTGTATAAAAATAATGCTCAATAGAGTGTATTAGTAATGCTTGTATTAGTTATACTTGCATTAGTTATGCATAGATTATTTCTTATGCATTGTTTGGTTTAGTGTATTAAAAATAGTATGCATTGTATAAAAATATTTATTTACAAAAGTATCCTTCACAATTATGGTGAAAAAGATGTAAAAGTACTTTTGAGGGATAATTGGGTCTTTAACCATGATGATGCATGTATTAAATCCTTTGCAATACTAATACCTAAAAATCCATGGTATTAATACACTCCTCAATAGACAATGCAAGCATTAGTTATACATAACATGAAAAAATGCACCAAACAAGGGACTACTAATACATATAGCTAATGCATGCATTATTTTTGCTAATGCACCCTACCAAACGACCCAGTAACAAAGATTAATAACGCAGGGATTAGTAATAGATTAGTAATAGATTATTTTTTATCAAGTGTTTGGTTCATTGCTTTCCACCTAATCTTGTGTTTGATTTAAAACTCTACAAAAAAGCTTCTTTCCAGTTATACCCTTGAGTATTTATGAAATTTTCTATTTCAAGTGATTGGGTCAAGGTAGAAAACTGTCGGACAATATTAAAAGGTCATTGAACTTTTTTTTGTATCAGTAAAATATTCAACTTAACACTTATATTTTCCAAAATCACTCAACTGCATTTATCAATAAAATAAATTTGATATAACAAAATAAATTATTTTATATGTCATATAAGTATAGACCCTATATTACACAATATTTCTAAAGAACTCAATTCTTAAGAAATAGCATTTTAATACACAAATTATTGTTAATAAAGAGCTCAACTTTGATAGCTGCTGCTTTAATGGTGGAAATGGAATTATTATGAATCCTTCAATAATTTTTTTTTCAGTAATCAACTAATATGCATTATCACTAACAATGCTACTCCATAAAATTCATAATGTTTTTTTTTACTAAAGAAAAGTTCATTTTTCTTTTTTCTTTTCCAGACAGGTAAAGAAAAATAATACTACTACCAAGTAAATCAACAACACTATTAAAGTTGAGCAATAGTTATACAAATATACAAATTATTTTATATGGCATGGGTTTATTTAAATTTTAAACAAAACAAAGTTTAATGACTTTATAAGTTAAATTTTCATAGTACAATGACCTTTTAAGATAGTAACTCAATAAATTTACTAGTACAAATATAAAACATAAAATCAAGAAAAATAAACAAAATGAAAGGAACCAGAGATGCTTCGAAAACAAGAGCATCCCTTTCCAGAGTTTGAAGTTGAACTGTCTTATAACCCTTTATTTTTGGTGTAATCATGTCCTCCCCAAAGAGATGGAGGCTATTACTCACTTTTTAGATAGTTTAGGAGGGGTATAAATGATAGATCTTTTGGTTTTGCTTACTGTATACTCCTGATGTAATTACTACTGAAATACACCATTGGTGTATTGTTGTCTATAAAATGTTAACTTTCTCAAAAAAAAAAAAAATTGATTAAAAGGATTTGAGTTTTTTTTTTTGTCTTTACATAGACTTATCCCATGGTATTAGTAATACCATCAAATGGAAGGTATTAGTTATACATTCTATAATCCCATGTAGGGTGTAATTAGTTATACATAGGCCCAAAATTCCTACCAAACATAGTACTAAATAATACCATACATAATACATGGAGTCATGGACTATTTCTCCTAATACTCCCTATCAAACAACCCCAAATACTTTCAAAGAGTAGAAAATATGCATAAGAGATGCAATGATATCGAAAAATTAGAAGTGAATGGATAAACAATTGATGATAAAGAACGTAATGAGGAACAAGAGTGGTTACAGAGGCAGTTTGAAGAGGAGAAAGTTTTTAACAGTATCAAGCTTTCTGCAAGTGACAAGGCACCTGGCCCAAATGGGTATCCTCTGTGTTTCTACCAATCTCTGTGGGAGGTTTTGAAGGTAGATATCATGAACACTTTGCAACATTTTCATTCTCATTAGGTCTATGAGAGAAGCATCAATGCCACTTATGTGGCTCGTATTCCCAAGAAAATTGGAGAGCGGTTGCTCTAAAGGATTATAGACTTATCAGTCTCATCAGTGGAGTTTACTTAAGGATGTCAATTGGGACGAGTCAACCTGGGACCAGATCAGACATGGTAGTTGCCCGACTGAACCGACCTAAGACTTATGAGCCATGCTTTGTCGGTACACCTTGAAGACCCAGAATCGGATGATTTCAAAACTCAACTCGGTAATCGAAACCGGTACTATTTGTGATTTGATAGTATCGGGTTAATCTGCCTATCCCGATCCGTTTGTTAAGCCTATAGAATATCATAATTAACATATAAATAAGCAACATATTCCTTCGACATTAAACATTCTATAATGAAAAGTAATCCCTATGTGAAATACTTGGATAAAATACTTTTTGAATTTTAATTTTTTTAATTGAAACCCGGCATGGAATTGCATGGGTTACATCAAACCCAATATAACCCGGATCGGTTGGACTCAATACCCTCCAACCCAGTATCCAACACGGTCTCGGACCGCCCAGGTTCCATAATCAGTGAACCGGCCTGGCCCAGTGCCACCCTTTGGTTTATTAAATCATTGCCAAGGTATTGACTGATTGGTGAACAATTAGATGACCTTTATTAAATGAATACAAATTATGGATATCACTCTTATAGCCGGTGAATGTGTGAACTCTAGATTGAGAGGGGAGGTGCCAGATATTATGTAGAGAAGGCTTATGATCATAAAGGTGGCTGCAACAAATTTGTTATTTGTATTAAAACTGTTAGATTCTCCATATTTGTAAATGGAGAACTTGTGGATTTTTTCCTTCAGAGATGGGCCGGGCCTTAGACAGAGTGATCCTCTCTCCCATTTCCTTTGGATCATTGTCATGGAGGGTTTCAATAGTATGATGAGGATTGCTGTAAGTAATATGTGGATAAAGGGATTCAAGGTTAGTAGTAGAGCAAACACAAATATGGAAATATGTTATCTAATGTATGCAAATGATATTGTGATGTTTTGTGAAGCTGTTGTTGAAGAAATTTGCTATATCAAAATGATTTTACTTATTTTGGAGGCCACTTTTGGTTTGAGTGTTAATGGGAGGAAAAGTAGCCTCTTTTCTATTAAAGAAGTGGCACATATAGAGGAACTAGCTGGGGTCTTAGGATGTAAGTTGGTGATCTGGGATGGGATTGTGAAAAAGACCGAAAAAGTTGATAAATTGGAAGACACAATACTGTCTCTTGGTCCTTGGAGGTAGGCTCACTTTGATAAATGTAGTTCTCGATTCACTTCCTACATATGTGATGTTCCTGTTTCCCATTCCAATAAGTGTGGTTAAGAAGCTGGATAAACTAAGAAGAAAGTTTTTATGGTTTGGAAACTGGGAGGAAAGTGGTATCACTTAGTTGAATAGAAGGTTGCATAATTACATAACGAGACTGGTGGGTTAGGAGTTAGGAATCTAAAAATGCAAAATGATTTCTTGCTCATGAAATGGCTATGGAGATTCAATGGAAATGATCAGGCTATATAGAAGGAGGTAATCTTGAATAAGTATGGTCAGACAGAGTAATGGTGTACCAATGCAGTATATACTACCTTTGGAACATCAGTAGAGAAAATAGTCAAATGCTCCACAACCTATTACCGAATT
Organism: Solanum chiquidenum; assembly: GCA_029582725.1. Classification (NCBI taxonomy): domain Eukaryota; kingdom Viridiplantae; phylum Streptophyta; class Magnoliopsida; order Solanales; family Solanaceae; genus Solanum; species Solanum chiquidenum. The sequence goes on from JAJOOS010031004.1 coordinate 10,916, forward strand.
CTCAATTAAATGCTGTGAGATTGTAAAACATGACATAATGAAGGCATTCCAAAATTTCCATGAGCAAGAAGTGTTGGAAAGAAGCTTCAATGCTACTTTCATTGCTCTCATTCCCAAGAAGAAAGGTGCCACTGAGTTGAGACCCTTAAGCTTGATAGGAAGCATCTATTAAATCTTCTCCAAAGTCCTAACAGAGAGATTGAAAGGGGTGATGGAAACATTGATAGATTCTCTCATCAAATGACATTTATTAAGGTAGACAAATTATGGATGCAGTCCTAGAGGCAAATGAAGTTGTAGGCTCAAGAATGAAGCAGGAATATTGTGTAAGCTTGATATTGAAAAAGCTTATGACCATGTTAACTAGGAATACTTGCTAAATGTTCTGGAGAAGATGGGATTTGGGCTGAAGTGGATAAAATTTTGTATATCTTCAGTGAAATTCTCTACTTTGATTAATGGTGCACCAACATGATTCTTTGGAGCTCAAAGGAGCCTCAAGCAAGGGGATCCTCTGTCCCCTTTCCTGTTTTTGCTAGTGATGGAGAGACTTAACAACATGCTCAAAACAGCTAACACAAATGGTTGGTTGAGAGGTTTTGATGTGGCCAGCGAAGGAAGGGAAAATTTAGAGGTGACTCATTTGCAATATGCAGATGACACACTCATCTTTTGTGGGGCAGAAGAAGAATAACTCAGATATCTAAGAGTAATATTGGTCTTGTTTGAAGGAATCTCTGAGTTGCATATTAATTGGAGAAAGAGTTTTTTTTATCCCATTAATGAAGTAAATAACATGGAGGCACTAAACATAATCCTAGGTGGACAAGTTGGGGCTCTCCCAACTACATACCGTGGGATGCCTTTGGGTTCTCAATAAATGTCTAAAGAGATCTTGAGCAGTGTAATAGAAAAGTGTGAGAAGAAACCCGCTAGATGGAGGGGCAATACTTGTCTCTTGAGGAAGAGTTACTCTAATTAATTCAGTCCTAGATGCTATGCCTACTTACATAATGTCTTTATTTCCCATTCCAGTAGGGGTCACAGTCTGATTGGACAGGATCAGAAGAAAGTTCCTATGGCAGGGAAACAAGGATAGGAAAGGTTACAAAGTTCCTATGGCAGGGAAATAAGGATAGGAAAGGTTACAATCTGGTAAAGTGGAATGATTTGATAATAGAAAAAAGATATGAGGGTTTGGGTATTAAAAATATGCAGAATCGTAGCAAGGCCCTCAGAATGAAATGGTTGTGAAAATATGCTAATGACAAACATCCGCTATGGAGAAAAGTCATTAAAGCCAAGTATGAGGAAGAATATAAGTGGATGACAAAGGAAGTAATTTCCCCATATGGAGACAAGCTTCTGGGGAGATGACTGGCATGAGATGGGATTCTGAGGAATATCTACCCAGATATCCACAACTTAATGTTAAATCAGCAAAGAACAATTGCAAGAATGTGTACACCTGATGGGTGGGAAATGAATTTCAGAAGACAAGTTAATGACTGGGAAATCACAAGAGTTGCAGATTTCCTTAACACTATTGGCCAATTTAAACGAACATAAAAAGGGGAAGATGAGCTTTGGTGTCAGGGCAGTGACAGGGGAACCTTCAGGGTTGGCAAAACATACAGATGGTTGAATAATCACAATCAACAGAATCTCAACTAGCCTGGAAAACTATATGGAAAGTGAATATACCCTACAAGGTATCATGTTTTATTTGGCTCCTATCTAAGGAAGCTGTTCTTACACAAGACAATCTGATGAAAAAGGGGATAATTTTATGTCTGAGATGTGTTTTTTGCGGAGAACAAGAAGAAATTGTTCGACATTTGTTCCTTCACTGCAAGATCACAGGTCAACTTTGGAGGCTATTCATAAACCTTAAAGGTTTCTCCTAGACTATGCCAGGAAAGGTTACCTTCAAAGTTGGGAAGAGGCTGAGGTTCTGGCAAGAAGTAGAAGTAGGTGGAGAATCATACCAGCTAGCATATGGTGTACAATCTGGAAGGAGAGAAATGCTAGGTGTTTTGAGAACATAAAAAATAGTTAGGAACATATCAAATTGAATTGTATCTTGATTCTATGTTTTTGGTGTAATCAGATCCGGTCTAATGGTCCTGTATCTATTATTGATGTGTTAGATTCATTATAGACATGGGATCATAGGATCTGAATTTACTTGTAAATATGGCCCTAGTACAACCCATGTACTGATCTGTTTCTATCAATAGACACAAAATTACTAGTTTCAAAAAAAAAAACTACACAGTTATACTTCACGAGGGTTCTATACTTCTATTACCCCCTAGTCTATTATAAAATGGAATAAACAACCCCTTAAGGGGTCGTTTGGTAGAAAAATAAATAATGCAGGGTTTAGTAACGCATAGTAACGCAGTGATTAGTAATGCAGGGATTAGTAGTGTAGGGGTTAGTAGTGCGGGGTGTATTTTTTATCAAGTGTTTGGTTCATTGCTTCTGACCTCATTTTGTGTTTGGATTAAAACTCTACAAAAAGTTTCTTTCCAATTATATCATTGCATTATTATGAGATTTTCTATTTTATGTAATCGGTCAAGGTAGATAATTGCCGGACAATATTATATTTTTATGGCCTTCTAACTAGCTAGGAAAAGAACAATTTTGTTATCATGTTTGCTATTTTCTCACTTGAATTATTTGAGGGTAAACAATTGTTATCTTAATAAATTAATCACTTAAAAATGTTAATTTTTAATTTAGAATAGATAGACCATCTACTTTAAAATCGAAAAGACGGTAAACAATAGTAAAATCGAATAAATCATCTACATTTACATATAAAAATTGCAAGTTGTAGTTTTAATATGTATGCAATTTATAAATTGTTCAAAATACAAACAATTAGAAACCAC
>JAJOOS010031006.1:0-12592 GCA_029582725.1 Solanum chiquidenum
CATTGCACTAGTATTGCTTGGGTTGTCTACATGTTGGAATGATACTATGTTGGTTTGGACTATGATGCTTACTTTGTGTGCATATTGGATTTACTTGGTAAAAAGCATGTTTTGAATAAAATGTCCTTTTATGCATGTTTCAATGGATTTTATCCATAGTAGCCATACTTAGTACGTGTGTTGTACTAACCCATATTTTCACCATTTTTCCCCAAACATTTAGGTTCGGGCCATTAAAGATTTAAGCTTACTTCTCAAGACACTTGGAGTTGCTTCCCCAAGTTGGTGAGTCCTCAAGTCCGAGGACAAGACCCTATGATCTAGCTTCTATGTTTAGTTCTTTGTTTATGTTGAAAGACATTGTTGTACTTTCCTATTTCAAGACTTCTTATTGATGTAAGGGCTAAGTCCCATTTTCGATACTTCTATGTCTAGATGGTACATTGTGACGAAGTTAGATTCTATTTTTCATATATGAAGTGAAGTTGAACTTCCAAAGTAAAAGTTTTAAATTTTCCATGATTTTATTCTATGATATATGCCATGATGAATGCTAAGGGCTTGTATAAGACCTCTTCGAGGTCGAATACGCCGGTAATGACTAAGGGGTGCTCTCGGGTCGTTACACTTTACGGCTTATGTTTTCTAACACTCAAGGAGATTCATTTTTTAACTTGATCATTGCATGCTCATGAAAATGTCCCTTTATAGCATGACCTTATATGTTTTATGCATGTTTATCATACTTGGTACATATTTTGTACTAACGCATACTCTTGCCTACATTTCCCCAAATCTAGGGCTTGACAGTCAGGGTTCCAGTTTCGTAGCTAGAGTTCTTTAAGGAAATTTTGAGCTTTGGTGAGTCCTAATTCTTCGAGGGCGGACATTTATTGTTTTCAGTGTTTCCTTACTTTAAGTTTTGGAATATGATGTACAAGCTACACCCATATTCATTCTTATGTACTGAATGTCTTTGAGACGATGTTTAGACTTCTGCTTTACTATCATAAAACTTTTAGACTTGAAATATTTCTCTTAATCTCTTTTATTCTATTATCTTGTATGTTGAAAGGTAAGTGGCTTGTATGGGTTCTCTCGGGGTCTTATACGCCATGTTAAACCTAGGGGATACCTTGGGTCGTGACACTATCACCTCACGAATACGCTACCTTTTAATTTCACACATGTACTTGGCCTTCACTAACACAATGGCATTGACATAAATTCCCTTCTGGTTAAAGTATACTTTATCTCATCCTATCTATTAACTATTCCTCTACCTTCTATCATGAACTCTATACAAAATTATTATTCCTTAGTTTACTCATAAAGGAAAACTAACCATTAATGACTAACTGAGTGCATTACTGTGACAACATAATTTTCCTCATCACTATCTCTCTTTCAGAGATTACTATACTTCTACATGCTTTACTCTAACTCTGGGAAGTTTTACTACTATTACTGCTTATAACATCGTAACTAATACTATATTTTCGACTGAACACACTACTCAAGCTCGAAACCACACTTCCTCATTAGGATCTCAACTGAAACAAGGTTTAGAGAAGAGAGTATTTCTCGCTTTTAGCTTGAACGTGCGATTCATATGAATGAGAGTGCATTCTTTTGAATCTCAACACTTAAGCTCACTCATGACCTTTTTTCAAGTCCCTCTGCAGTCTCATGATTTTTGGTGAGAGTTACTTATCGATAAAGATATAACTTTGCTTTTCAACCACCTTAAGTATGAGGGGTAGTCGAATGGTTATGAGAGATGCACGAGTAAGAATAAGATCCTTATGTCACATTTCTATTGCACCATTTAGATTATAAAAGAAGGGTAACTTTTCTTAAATCTCTGTTGTTTCTCATGTATAGAAGTGGGGCCCTCACAACCATAAACAATTTCCTACTGACATGGCATTATAGATACCCAAGGACACTTGAATTCTAGGCAATAATATTAACTTTTTCACGCCGACATTTGAGAACCATTGTTGTCCCCAAGCAAACCCTCATCCTAGATAACTACAAGTAGAAAAATAACACAAACAATAATAGTCTTAAATAGAATGAAATCCGTAAACCTCAAATACTCAACTCGTAATGCCTGAAAAATACTCAATAGCAATACTCATAGTTTGTAAAAAAAAACTCAAAATAAAGTAAATGCTAAGAGACACCTCGACTCTTTCTATCTATGAAGCCTCTATAGTTCAAAATGGATGTTGGGACAAAACCAACAATATGCTAAAAAGACTACATTGAAATGGGGAAAAGGGAAATCCTCAAGAATGCGAGGAGGCTCACCAAATTTAACAGGAATGCCAAATGATCACAACAAAGCACCTGTACATGATCCTTAACACCTATATCTGCATCATTATAAAATTCACATCAGATGACATCAATACATTGAATGTATGAGCATTCAAGGAGAACTGAAAGCACAAATAACTGAACTGGAAGTGTACTCACCTCAAATCAACTCAACAAAAAAAAAGAAATAATAAGAAATGCATTGTTTAAAGCTTCATATAAAGAAGATATTAACTGAAGGATGCACATAAAAATATAATAAATTACTCTTTACTCTTATTTGGGAGATTCTCTAACTGACAACCATCACATGATCTATGTGATGATATAACGTCACGCCCACGCTGCCAGAACTATCCTATACCTTGTCGGGGTTTAGAACACCTCACTTAAGTGAATCCACTAAGCTATTCTTAAAATCAATCAGGAATCATCTAAAAAGTACGATCATTTACCTATGTTGGCAACATGGTCTATAAGGAGTGTGAGTTGTCTGAACTCGTACCCATATCGGTGCTCAATACTACTCCCAATAATAGATACTCATGCTCAAATGTATAAAATATACTCTTTCTCTAGTTTGAGATAATTGCTCAAACTATCAACTTAAAAGAGGTAACTGCTCTAAAATGCCTTTGAACCCATAAGCTCTTTTTAGTAATTAAAGTTTCTCTTTCTTCATTGTAAAAATAATACATTTGGGAATACTCAGTACCCTTAATCTTACTAAAAAATGTATCTTAAAACTTTCCTCAAAACTTAGTTGAAAATCAAATATTGGCTTTAAATAATTCTCAAGATGTATAACTTAAATAGGGCTCATGCTAAAATATAGACATGACCGAATCAACCCAGGGATCTCAATAACATTATAGAAACTCAATACTCAGAACTCAAGAGCTCAAGAACTGAAACTCAACGATACTACTCATCTTAAGTATACTCAATTCATAGGGTTCATGTTGAAATATAGACATGAACGAATCAACTCAAGAATCTCAATGCATAACACGTAGCAATTATATAATTAGGAATAGAGTTGCAAAAAGGATCAGGAACTCAAGAACTCAAAATCAACTCAACAAAATCTCTTGAAGTTTTATCTTAAACTCACTTTAGTTTTGAATATAAATTAAGACATTTGATTAGGATATATAGGATATCTCAAGGATTAATGGAGCCTTTATGAGCTAATACAAAGAAGAGAACTTAGTCACGATTCAAACAATCACGTTTTAAAGAAGCATGTAAATAAAAAAGATTAGTAAATCTTGGTGCACTGGCTAACGTGGAGCGCCAGGCCCCAAACAACAGAGCAAAATTAATGGCACTATGGGAGGCGCGCAGCCCCTGCCTCCTACCCAGAAAACCGATGATTTTTTATTTTTATTTTAGGGTCCTAACCTATTCAGAATTGAATGGTTCCTTCTAAAATTTTCTTGATTCTAAAACCCAACACAAATTTATAGAATTTTATCATACAAACCTCCTCGAAATAGGACTCTTACCAAAGATCCACAACACAAAAGAATTCACAACCCCCATTTTTAAAGAATTGAACCAAAACCAAGAACTATGCTAGAATTCTTTACATACAAAGATTTTATGGATAAACTAGATGTATGGTGTGAGGACAAACAAGTACATCACTATGGGAAGCCTTCCATACCTGGAAAGAACAATGTTCTTGGCGAAAATCGATGGGATCTTGAAGAACGCTCAAAACGTAGCTCTTTATCCTCTTGAACTCTTCTCTTATTTTTCTAAGTGTGTGGGAATGACAAAGAATAGCTTAGCATCTGATTAGACCCTTAATTGTGTGAGGAAAAACGTCCTAAGCCTACTGGAAAAAGGAAAATACTAGAATATCCTTTTTTGAAAATGGATGAAATTCTTTAAATAGAGAGGCTTCACGCAAATGGGCATAACTTTTTACTCCATGCTCGAAATTTAGCAAACTTGGAAGTGTTGGAAAGAGGACTTAAAGGCCTTATGTTTGATAGCTCATGGGCCACCTAATTCTTTATGTGCTAAAAGATATGGTCGAGTGCTAATGACCCAAAACTAGAAACTGATGGTGACTCGTACAAACCTCTCTTTAGAACTTTCAAAATCTGAGGTGTTACAATATCAATTGTATCATATTGATTTGATTGTTCTGTTCTTGATTTTTTGGCAGTAATACGAGGCTCTCCAAAAAAGAAAAGCGCATGAGTTATAGTTGGTGTGCGGTTTCGGCCTTAAGGTAGGTTACAATTTACTTTTATTTGAGTTGGCTAATTTAAATTGAATGTATTTTGAGTAGTATCACTTGATTGTGTTGAAGTTTAGGGATAGTTTAGAGTTCATCCTTAGTCGACTTATTATGATTTTTGGGTTGTTTAGTGTACTTTTTAACCATAAAAGTCTTAGCTTAGGTTGATTCTTGTGTATCTAATGAATAATATCCTTAGACATTGCTTTTAGATGAAATTAAACATAGGTTGTGGAATGTTTTCATTGATTGAAATAGTTTGGATGATTATGTGGTGTTGTTGATTTCTGACCTTGTTTGATATTAAACTATTGAGGTTGAGGCCGTGAGCTTGGAATGACAAGAGTTCCATGTTAGTATTCTTATGGTGTGATGGGTACTCTATCCTGTTCTGTTTTAAATATTGGTTGATTTGTGATGATGATTGGATCGTGTTGGTGTGAAAGAAGATCCATGGAATTTTTGCATGTGTTTTGGTAGAAAAATGGAGGTCTTGGAGATACTTGTGAGTACATCTCCTTGGGAGTTGGACTAATGATTTTAAACTAATTTTACTATTGAAAATTGGTTTTGAGAAAAAAAATGCTTCATTTTTCATTATAAGACAAATATTGATAATCTCTCGTGGATCGTAGAGCACATTCCAGGTTTTACTTTGAATATGTTGATAAGCTCCGGTGGTCCGCGGATTGAATTTTTGGTTATACTTTTTTGATAGGCTCAGTCGAGGTTTTGTTGTTTTCTCGGGATTCCACAGGATAGCCGGCGAGACCACTTCAAAACTTTTTGCATGCATCCTGCATTTAGCACATGTGCATTGTATCTCTCGGTGTAGAAACTGGTTGTTGTTCCTCTTCGGTAGTTTTAGTTACTTTTACCTATTCTCAAACTTTTGTTAGCTTCATCGTGCTATTTATAAATATGATCTTTCTCTGCTCGATCGGCCTGTGATGTCTACGAAGTACCCTATGTTTGGTAATCATACTACACTTCTTCATCTTTTTTTGATGCAACACCTAGTATGAGCCACCCTCAGTGCACATAGGATCTTCCTTCGTCGTCACCGACTTTGATGGTAGTGAGCTCTTAATGTTTAGAGACTTGTTGGTTTCCCTTTTTTGTACTGAATTATATTTTGTATTTTGAATTTGTAAGTTCTCTTGTATATATGACCTTTCTATACTTATAAGCTCATGTATTGGTGACACCTTGTTGGGGGATTGGTTATTGTGTTACTATCTATTCTCGGTCACTTTTGGGCCTCTTCTGTCTATTTGTGTCACCTTACAAATTTATGATATGACCCTTTCTCTCATATTCTTCTTCTACTTCTTTATGTCCTTATTGTCATTACTCAAATCGTTCTTTCCCATCTTGTGTGTTTGTTTAAGCTTTTCTACTCGGGGATTGTATCATGCCCCATCATATCTCGGTTCAGATTATGACATAACTAAATTCATTTAAAACTACATCAAAAATAATCATTAGCGGCAATTAATTCTCAATTGCCACTAAATATGTATTTTTAGTGGCAAATAGCACTCTTTGTATATGTCCCTAAAGCCTTTAGCGACATTGGTTCTAATGGTACTTAACTAATGCCGGTAAAGACTTTAGAACTCTTTATTAATGTCAATATTTATTTCCGCTAAAAGTTGTTTTTGTTGTAGTGTAAATTCAACTTAGATAAGCCCAACTTGGTTATTTACCATCTGTAACGACAAGTCCCTTGTTTGTGGATAATTGAGAACTGTATGAGAGAGAGGTAAAAATATGAGAATTTCAAGATTTTGCTAGAATTTGTAATTTAATGTAACACCTCGCTATTTGAAAGAGCTAAAATTAGAAAGAAATAAATTGGAAATAGCAAAATCTGAAATTTTGCAAGTTATGAGTTTAGGGTCATCTTCAAACAACCATAACTTTCAATATAGAATGAGTTAGGTGGCCCATAAGATATCAAATGAAATGTCTTGGAATCCTCTTTCCAACACCACCGATTTTGATAATTTTCGAGCTCGTATGAGGGAGACATGACTATTTGAAGCCAAGCTGTCTATTTAAGGAAAGTCACCAGGATTTAAAAGGGGTATTTTTATCTTTTCCTTACCCTGTCAGATTTAATTTGTTTTTATTAATTAATTAGGGGTCTAAACTAACTGATTTGATTAAGTTTACACAATCATAATTCATGGTAGGGTTTTATAAAAGATTTCAACCACAGAAAAGAGGAGAAAGGTCAAGGTTTCGTCAAGTTCTTGAGGTTTCGTTGCTGATGAGTATGATCCCTAAGAGGTATGTGAGTTCACATTGTACTGGGTTCCTTCACCCACGAGCCAAACATGTTATTTTCAGCATAATTTAGTCCTAAAAAGTTGAAGGTTTGATGTTCTTGATTAGTGTTGTTGAATTTTCTTTCGCTCTTCAATTAGGATGGGATTGATGAGTTCTTGAGAAAATCGTATCAATTTTAAGAGTTGTTTTTAGTAGATTGTTGTGTGCATGTATTGGGTAACTGAATCTAAGAAGAAATTGAGAAAAAGAATCAATTTTAGTCGAATTAAGATAAAAAAACGAGTTGAAAAATTCATTGGGTTCACCTGGGAAGGGACTGGCGCGGTGCACCCTAGATGCACCAGAGGATCTGGGGCGGCGCGCCAGCAGTGCACCAGAATGTGCCCTCTGAACATTAGGGGCTGGCAACCCGCGCCTGCAGTGCGTCAGGGTTGCCTCCCCCAACCAGTTTTCCTTTGTTTAGCCCGCCTCAGTCCTTCTAAAGTGTACTAATATTTCCTATTGATTCTAACTACTCTAAATGACTTCTAAACATCTAGAAATCATCCATAAACATGAATCATAACGTTGAATCCATAAATTCAAATTCAAGGTAGAGCTATGAGTCAAGTCTTGAGAGTTCTTTGAGTCATTTCAAATAGTCTTTTACAATTATTTTAAACTTGTTTTAAGACTTGAGCATTGAGTTGAGTAATAGTAAGAGTTAATTTCAGTTTCTTTAAAATGATATATGGGAACTAAGTATTCCCAAGAGTAAATGTTTTCACATTTAAGATGAGAGGAAACACTTATTTCCAAAAGAGTTTTCATGAGCAGTTATAGTACCATCTATTTTAAGAGAAAGATTTTTGAGTAATAATCTCAAACCACATAAAGAGTTATGTTTTTAAACATATGAGCTAGTTATATTTTAGGAGTAGTATTCAACACCGATATGGGGACGAGTTCAGATAACTCAAAGTCTCCATATACCACGTAGCCAACGTGGGTAGAAAGGGTCATACTTTTTAGATGATTCCTTAATGCTTTTTAGTATAGTCTAATGATCCACTTAGTAGTAGGTTCTATACCCCAGCAAAGTATAGGACAGTTCTGGCAGCGTGGGCAATACGTTGTATCATCACATAGCACATAGTGATGGTTGTCAGTTACAGAAACTCCCACAGACTTATATTGTATCTTTATATATACAAATAGAGTTTATATTGTATTTTCTAATACATTGAGTTGTTATCTACTGTTTATAGCTTTTATTTATACTGCATCGTTATCACTGCTTTATATTGAAATGAGTTGAGTAGAGCTGAGATAAGATAAGTGTTTCTTCCAGTTCTAGTTCAAGCTTATGTCTTATTTTAGACTTCCCCTCACATGCTCATACATTTCATGTACTGACGCTTTTTGGCCTGCATATTTTATGATGCAGATACAGGTAACGAGAATCAACATATATCGCTTTGTTGATCCAGCTAAGATTCAGAGTTTATGGTGAACCTCATTACTTTCCGGAGGATCCCTCTATTTTGTTTTATCATTTTAACTTATTAGGATGTTATGGGGTCTTGTCCCGACATCCATTTCAGTTAGTAGAGGCTTCATAGATAGATAGACACTAGTTCTGAGGTCTTTTCATTTTCATTCTGTTTATGTTGAGACTTGAGTTGCCACTTTGGCTAGTTGAATGTTTATTTCTAAAACATTCTAAGTTTACTTTGAGACAGTTGAGTAAAGTTTGAATTTGATTTCTTTTATTGATGCTTAAGTCTTCCGCTAAGAGTCTAGCCAGTCCAAGGGTTCGCTTGGGGATATAAATGGCTCTCGAGTGCCAGTCGCGTCAAGGGGGTAGGCTCGTAGCGTGACAAACTTGGCATCAAAGCACAGAGTTCAAGAGTCCTATGGTGTCTATGAAGCCGTGTCTATGAAGTCATGTCTTTAGAGTCCTAGTTATCTGTGTGAAGTGTGCCATATCTATAATTAGGAGACTACAACATTTATGAACTATCTCACTTCTTTCATACTCATTTCGTGCAATATAGTTCATCTCTATAAAGTCTCATTCTAACTCGTGCTTGCAAATTTCTTTCAGATCATGCCTCCACAAAGAGTTTCTCGAGGTTGTCCTGCTAGAAGGAATGTTGCGGATCAAGGGGTACCTAATGCACCAGAAGTGCAACCTCAAGAAGAGTTCAATAATGTTGAGTTCCATGAAGCTATCTTGATGTTGAGTCAAGTGGTGGCCAATCAAGATGGTCAACAGAGAGGGGATCCACAGGATGTGGCTGATATGTCTAGAATCTGTGAGTTCTTAAGGATGAATCCACCAAGCTTCACTGGTTCAAGTGTCACTGAGGATCCATAAAACATTGTGGAGGAGTTGCAGAAAGTGTTTGAGGTTATGCATGTTGTTGATGTTGAGCGAGTGGGACTAGTTGCATACCAACTGAAGGGTGTTGTAGAATTTCGTTTGACCAATGGGAGAAGGGTAAAGCTGAGGGTGCACCGATTGTGAGTTGGGTTGTGATCGAGAGTGCCTTCATGGGGCGTTTCTTTCCCTTTGAGCTAAGAGAGGCAAAGGTAAGATAAGTCCTCACTCTTAAGCAGGAATCTATGAGTCTGCTTGAGTATAGCCTTAATTTCACCCAACTTTCCCGTTATGCTATAGACATAGTTGTTGACATGAGGAGCAGGATGAGTCTGATTATTGTTGGGTTGTTTCTCTATCAAGTAACGAGGGCAAGGTAACTATGCTAATAGAGGATATGGACATAGCAAGATTGATGATCCATGTGCAACAGGTTAAGGAAGATAAGTTGACAGATAGAGAAGAGTTTTGGAACAAGAAATCTAAGACAATAGGAAATGAGTGCGGGAAGCAGAAGAGTAATTCAAACTGGTAATCATTTCAACATAAGCAAAAGGGACCTTCTTCATAATCTGCTAGTGCACCTGCACCAAGGAACATGGTGAGTTCAATAATCATAATTCACAGAATTTCACAGCTTGATCTGCACAGTCTCAAGGGAGTGTAGCACAAAGAGGAAATAGGACTTATGCATGTGCTAAGTTTGGGAGAACCCATTCAGGAGTGTGATGTGATGGCTCCACTAGTTGCTTGAAGTGTGGTCAGGATGGTCACTTCATGAAAGAGTGCCCTAAGAATAGGTAGGGCGGTAGAAATAGGGGCAATAGAGCCCAATCTTTTTCAGTTGCTCCAACAGACAAAGCTTCACCTAGAGGAGCTACTTCAGGGACAGACAGAGGGGAAAACCGTATATATGCTATCACTAGTCATCAAGAGCATGATAATTCTCCAGATGTTGTCACTAGTATGATCAAGTTCTTTAATTTTAATGTATATGCTTTTCTAGATCCAGGAGAGACTCTATCTTTTGTGCCTAAGAAACTTCTTGAGCCCTTCAGTGTTTCAACACTTGTTGTTGAGTCTATTCTAGCTGAGAGAGTTTATCGTGATTGTACCATTTCCATCAATCACAATGACACCATGGTTGACTTAGTTAAGTTAGATATGGTAGATTTTGATGTCATTCTAGGTATGGATTGGCTTCATGCCTTTTATTCCTCAGTTAATTGCAGAACTCGATTTGTTAAGTTCAAGTTTCCTAATGAGCCAATTTTTGAGTTGATGAGTAGTTCAGCAGTGCCTAAGGGTCATTTTATTTCGTACCTTAAGGCCAGAAAGTTAGTTTCCAACGGGTGAATCTATCACTTAGTCCGAGTTAATGACTCTAGTGTTGAGACACCACCTATTTAGTCAGTTCCAGTTGTTAGTGAGTTTCTATAGGTGTTTCTAGATGGTTTTCTGGGTATCCCTCCTGAGAGAGAAACAGACTTTGGTATAGACATTCTTCTCGATACTCGTCCTATCTCTATTACGCCATAAATAATGGCTCCAGCAGAGTTGAAAGATTTAAAATAACAGTTGAAATATCTTATTGAGAAAGGTTTCATTCGTCCAAGTGTCTCACCTTAGGGTGCTCCGATCATATTTGTGAGGAAGAAAGATGGTTCGCTTAGAATTTGCATTGATAACCATCAGTTGAACAAGGTTACCATCAAGAATAAGTATCCTCTTCTGTGAATTGATGATCTGTTCGATCAACTTCAGGGTTCCACTTGTTTTTCTAAGATAGACCTCAGATCTGGCTATCATCAGTTGAGAGTAAGAGAAAGTTATATATGGTCATGATGAGTTCCTAGTTTAATCCTTTAATTTGACTAATGCTCCTGTAGCATTCATGGACCTTATGAATAGAGTATTCAAGCTTTATTTAGATATGTTTGTTATCGTATTCATTGATGACATTCTAATCTATTCGAGGAATGACGAAGATCATGTTAGTCATCTCAGAATAGTTCTCCAAATTTTAAAGGATAAGGAGTTATATGCTAAATTCTCAAGTGTAAATTTTGGCTTGAGGCTGTGGCATTTTTCGTCCATATTGTTTCTGCTGATGTGATTCGAGTTGATACTCAAAAGATAAAGGCAGTACAGAACTGGCCTAGATCCACATCCCCCATTGATATTACGAGTTTCTTAGGATTCGCTAGCTATTATAGAAGGTTTGTCGAGGTGTTTTCATCTATTTTATCCCCGTTGACCAAGTTGACTCATAAAATAGTTAAGTTTCAATGGTCTGAAGCGTGTGATTAAAGCTTTCAAAAATTGAAAAAGCGGTTGAGTACTACCCCAGTATTGACCTTAACAGAAGGTACGCAAGGTTTTGTTCTATATTGTAATGTTTCCAGAGTTGGACTAGGTTGTGTATTAATGACAAATGACAAAGTTATAGCTTATGCCTCCAGAACACTTAAGATTCGCGAAAGAAATTACCCAACCCATGATCTAGAGTTGGATGTTGTAGTATTCGCTTTGAAAATATGGTGTCACTATCTGTATGATGTTCATATCAATATGTTCACCGATCACAAGAGTCTTCAGTATGTGTTTATTCTGAAAGAGCTTAATCTCAGACAAAGGAGGTGGTTGGAATTACTGAAAGTTATGATATAAGTATTCTCTTCACCCAGGTAAGGCGAATTGCGAATGTTGTTGCTGATGCTTTGAGAAGGTTGTATATGGGTAATAATGCCCATGTTGAGGAAGATAAGAAAGAGCTAGCCAAAGATGTGCACAAAATTACATGATTAGGAGTTTGACTAATGGATTCCAACGAAGGAGGAGTAGTGATGATTAATGGAGCTGAATCATCATTATTGTCTGAAGTGAAAGAGAAACAAGACTAAGATCCTATTTTGCTTGAATTGAAGGCAAATGTTCATAAGAGAAAAGTGATGGGTTTTGAACAAGGGGGAGATGGTGTATTAAGATATCAAGGTAGATTGTGTGTGCTAAGGTGATATACCATGAGTTTACGGTATTTCTAATACATTTCACTTACAAGTTGTGTGTGTCTAGGGCCTTTTCGTATTGGTTTTTATGTGTTTTTATCATATTTTGCAGGAAAGATGTTCAGGCGTGGAATTTAAGAGACAACTGAAATAAATGCAGAAAAGGGCATCTACGGAGGTGATCTACGGACCGCAGGTGCATTGACGCTCCGTAGATGGTGGTCGTAGATCAGCAGCCAAGTCATGGAGGCAAATCAGGGAAATCTGACCAAGTGTGGAACCACGGTGGCCATTGACGGTCCGTAGATGGATCTACGGACCGTACTGTTGATCCGTAGATGGATACTG
>JAJOOS010031007.1:0-11597 GCA_029582725.1 Solanum chiquidenum
TGAATATAATTTTTGGTTAAAGTAAAGTCTAAACCATTTTCCTCGTGGGATCGACCCCAACCTACAAGTTGGGTTCTTTACTTGATAACGATCGCTTATGCTTCTTTAGGGAGGTGTAATTTGAGCGTATCAAATATATGACTCCAACATCCAACCACTTGATGATTTCCTTTTTCACTACCTCTTGGATAGCCAAATTTAGTCTCCTTTGGTGCTCGATACTAGGCTTGTGATCCGGCATGAGTAGGATTTTATGAGAATAAATGCAAGGAGGAATCCCAATAATATCTGCAATAGTCCATCAAATATTCCTCTTGAACCTCGTCAACACAGAAACCAATTCCTCAACTTGTACCACACTCAAATATGTCGCAATGATTACCGGTAAAGTGCCAGATGTCTCCCGAAGAATACATACCTCAAATGCGATGGTAGTCCCTTAAGCTACAATTTTGGAGCTTATTCCATAGACGGTCTTGTGGGTGGAGAATCGCGATTCTTCGTGTCTAACTCTAATTTCTTTGGTTTGGAACAAAATTCGAACCTATCGAGTGCGACAACTAATTCATTATAGTATTCAATAACATCACCATCAAAATTAATCATTACCACTGCCAGTGCATCAACACCCAACCTCTCTTGAATAGACACCTGAGAACCTCGCTCCACTATATGATTCACCACAATATTGACTTAAGATCACTTCCCTCCTTCATAGACCTACAGATGTTGAAAGTTACTTCTTCATTATTCAATCGGTACTTCATCTGCCGTTTTTCCAAATCAACGAAGTGTACCCAGTAGCAAGGAATGGTCTCCCTAGGATGGTGGGAACCTTAAAATCAACCTCACGATCAAGTATCACAAAATCCATTGGAAAAATAAATGACTCCACTTTCACAAGCACATCTTAGAGAACACCAATGGGCTTCTTCAAAGTTCTGTCAGCCATGAGTAGTCACATAGAAGTTGGTTGTGGAGCCCCTAAACCCAACTTCTTGTCAATAGACAATGGCATCAGATTAATGCTAGCACCCAAATCACACATTCGTAAAATGCAGCAACCCAATGGTACAAGGAATAGTGAAAGCACCAGGATCCTCTTTTTTTGCACAATCGACCTAGGAGCAATAGCACTGCAATGTTGCAACCTATCGTCATCTTCAAAATTGATGGCCCTCTTCTTAGTCACAAAATCTTTCATAAATTTTACATACCCATGCATTTTCTCCACAGATTTTATCAATGGAACATTAATGGAAAGCTATTTCAACATAGTTATAGACATGTGGTATTTTCCTTCTTTATTCTTTTTTACCAAACTGTGTGGGAATGGAGGTGGAGGTCTAGGCATGGGAAAAACTTTTTGGGTTATCCCCGCTTCCTTCTCTGTAACATTCTTTGACTCTACAGTAACCTCAATCTCATCATCATCTTTTTCAACAACAATTTCAACCTCAGACGGCATAGGTGGATCAATGGTCTATTTACCCCCTCGAGTAGTGACTTCCATACAATGCCCATCATTTTTCAGATTTTGGATAGTGTTGCTAGGAAGTGTGCTAGGCTGATGTGGGTTTACTGTAGTGGACACCTTATTAAACTGCTTCTCAAGTTGCTTTATCGACATGGCATGGACATCAACTTTTTGACCAATTTCAGACAAGTCATTTCGCATTTCTTTTGCATTCTCATCAATCTAGTCAAACCTCTTCATCATCTTCTGCATTATATCCACAATCTGTGACATACTACCTCCAGTTTCCCTTTTACCAGATTCCAGATTTGCAAGTTGAACATAAGGCCCAACTCTCTCATTTCTGTTACCATAGTAGTTCCGGTTGTAGTTGTTGTCGCAATTGTAGTTCCAATTCCGGACATATTGACCCTCTCTATTGTAGTTACCTTAGTTCCGACCTTGGTTTCCTTGACCTTGGCGCCAATTATCTGAGTTGGAACCTTGGGCGTTTGCTTGGAAACCCCATGTCTGATCATTTACCAAATAATCATCCTCCTCATAGTAACATTCCTCAACTGGTGGCGGTGGAGTTCTAGTTAGGTAACTCACTACATTTACCTTTTTGGCACCTCCATTCACATGCTTCAACACCAACCCCAGTTCGGTCCTCATTTGAGCCATCTCCTCACGAATGTCATCGGCAGATTGACTAGGTGTATATTTAACTGCAAATGTGCTTCTCCTTGTTTCTGACTTTCTAGTTCTCCAAGCTTTGTTATTTTGGGGAAATCATCTCCAATTTCTCAACGATCTTCTCAAAAGTGCACTCACGATATGAACCCCCAACGATAGTATCAATCAAAGCCTTACTATTGTCATCATGACCTCTGTAGAAGTTTTCCTTCAGTGACTCATCATCAATGCGGTTATTTAGAACACTTCTTATGAATGCAGTCAACCTATCCCATGAACTGCTCACGGACTCTCCAGGTAGTACAACTAAGATATTCAGTTTGTCCTTGTGGTTCAGCTTCTTTGACAGTGGGAAGTACTTCGCCATGAAAACCTTATGCAATTGATCCCATGTATGAATTGAGTTATATGAAAGCTTAGAAAACCACACCGCATCATCACCGGTCAATGATAGAGGGAATACTCTCAACCCTATGACATTCATGTCCAACTATGGTCAACCCACACAACTCTTGCAAACACTCCTTAACTTGGCCATGTGCCCATGCAGATCCTTCAAAACCATACCACAGAACAAACCCCTCGATGTAAGCATCTGCATAAGACTGATAGTCACCACGAATGTATGCCTCGGAGGTAGAAAAGGGAGAAAAATAGGTCCTTCAAATACAGTGGTATTTAAGTCAACCATATAGCTATCATGCAACATTGGTTCTGGTGGATTTTGTACCCTCAATGCATCTCCGAGTAGATTATCACCCTTAACCTGAGCATTCTCATTATTCACTGTTTCATCAGGATCATCTATGACTAGATTATTCTGGACCCCTTGATTATTCATCTTTCTCAAAGTTCTGCTCAACTTTGGATCGTATGGGTTCAGTGGTTTGGCTCGACTCTGTGTACTTGGCATACACTAGAGCAGAAACCTCGAGCAAGCAAAAACAAAAGAAAACGTAAAATTAGTAAATAATTGACTAAAGTTCAATAATGTAGTTAAACTTAATCCAAAAGTCTTATTCCCCGATAGCGGGATCAAATTTTGATACACTCAAATTACACTTTCCTAGAGAAGTATAAGCGGTCGTCAAATAAAGTGACCAACATTCAAACTTAACTCACTATTATATCCATTTAGTCAAGTTATTTTCGAGATAAGTAATTAAAGGGGAGGGATTTATTAAACAAATAATTGATTGTTGTTTAAGTAACAAGTGAGCAAGATTCAAACTTTGTTGTTATCAATGAGAGAGAGAAACTAGGATGTATGTGTTTTATACGTCCAAACTTACACCTCAATTAAGAGATATAAATAGTCAAAGTCAATTTATAGAACTCAACGTGAGTTGAGATCGATCCCACAGAGAATTTCTTCACAAAAATGATTTCACTGTCAGGTTTCACTCAAATGTCATTATTATTTCCTAAATAAACAATTCCGGAAAATAAAATGGGTTTAGCGATAACGCTTTGGTAAGTAAAGTTGCAAACAAAAGTCTAATTCAACAATTAACAAAATATCAGTTTTGAAGTTGTTTTAATAATTAACTGAAACTAGGATTGCGTTACCCATAACGTTGCATCTAATGTTCTTCCATAGTTGAGTTTCAGGCAATTTACTTCCACAAAATACATGCAAGTTACCTAAATCTGACACTTCTCAGTCTACTCATATAATCTTCACTCAAGTCCTCTCGGTCCTATAGTGTTACACGATTTACCCTCACCTACAATGGTGTTAAGTTTGTTTTCTCTCGAATTTAAACCTTAACTCCATTTCGTCAGATTAATTTAACTTTTTCCTAACTATCATTTTTCTCTCGAAGAAATGACAGATACAGGCTCACTCTAACGCGTGCACTCATCTGAATACATGAATAACCAAAGCTAAATTAAAATTTGTTAATATAAATCATTTTTCACTCATTTTATGAAATTACAATTAGAATTACGTCATGGATCCCACAACACCAGCTGTGGTATATAGCCACTCATGATGTCACGTAAACATTCAGAACTATCAAATGAAAAGATGTTTAGAAAGTACTACGAGAATAAGGAAATGAACAAGTCACTTTGATAATTCAAGAAATGGAAATCCAAACTTCGACTTAATTCAATGCTCAAAATAAAAATCACAAACTGAGAATAAAGGAAACTTGTTCATCATTCAAGGTAAGATAAGATTAAACATAAAAAATGACCTAATTAATTCAAATAAGTGTTTTAAAAAAGAATCCTACGGACTTTTGGGCCCTTCTTCACGCCCAACTCTACGACCCGTCAAAGGCTTCACAGTCTGTGAAGCCCTTCGTGGTCTTCACTTGGACTCACCCACACTTGGTTCTTCAAGACTTGTACACTGTCTCATTACCACGGACACTACCACAGATTGTGATTGTGACCACGGTCTGTGTAGTTGTCCGTGGTCTTAACTTGATCAATTATGTCTTCAACTTTACAATGTCCCTACACTTTATTATCACCACGGCTCTCACCACGGACAACTGTGAGGACCACGACCGGTGAAGTCGTTCGTGGTCTTCACTTGGTTCAATCATGTTTCAACTCTTCCAACCCTAAGAATAGGATTATAACCACGACTCTCACCACAGACTGTTGTGAGGACCACGGCCCGTGAAGCTGTCTGTGATCTTTACTTGGTTTAATCAACTTTCAGCTCTTCCAACCCTAAGCACTGGTTCAATTTTACGAGCATCTCCATGATCCGTAGTGAAGACCAAGGCTTGCGAAGTTGTCCGTTGTCTTTACTATTCTTCAATTCACCTTCACTGATTTTTTATTTTTTTAATCTTCTTTCACTTTCACCTATTTTCACCTGTACAAACACTACCAAACACATTTTATCAACATAAATACACTTGATTCTATTCTTAATCCTTAGTTTTCAAGCATCAAATATGCCAGGATTTTGCAGCACATCAGTGTTCCCCATAAGCTCTTAACGCGGTAATCCTAATAATAGTAATCATTTCCTAGTGTATCACATGCAAAGTTGGTAAGTTAGGTATCCCTAAGTGATTGGTCCTCCAAGTAGAGAATTTAACTCAGCACCTTGGTCCGACAACTTGTGTATGCTTTACTAACCATTACGTTTACCTCATATTAGATATCACATCAATGTATAGCTTAGTTTTCACCTAGCACCAATTCATATTAGACTATTAAATAGTATCACACTAAATCTCTGTTTATAATTCTATACTTATTAACTACCTTCTTTGTCCAACAAGTAGCAACAAGGTGAATTCTAATGTTGGCCACCGTTAAAAAGACTTCTAAGAGAAAGAATTATGAATACATGCATCAACACTATTTAAGAATTACTTAGTTATTATTCATACGTTATTAATTGATCATGGTTCCCACAACCCTAGTTGTGGATTTAGTTACTCATGCTTGAAAGAACACAATTCATATTTTGATAAAAAGAATTCATGAACTTACTATTAGAGTAGAAGAAATCCAAAATCTCCAATTGAAATTCAAAGCACAAATCTTTATAAACCAAAATTTGGAAATCAAGTTTCCAAAGTTTGTATGTTAATTCTCAAGAGACTACAAAGAACTAAAAGTAAACAATAGTGTCTAACCTAAAAAAATGAGGTTTAAATACCCTATTTATAAAAAAACATGTCCTTAACAAAAAGGATACAAAATAAGGAAATAAAATTTCTAGACGCGGCTTTGATCGATGATTTGACCTACGGACTGTGGGTCGACCTACGTTCCGTAGGTCCCCTCCGGGGATCAACACTTAGACTTTTTCTTCAGCGGCCTGGAACCCTCTTTCTCTGATCAGGTTCTACGGATGTGCAGGACGGATCGTAGGTGGACCTACGGTGTGTGGGTCCTCTTCTGTGGCTACACACTTAGGATTTTCATTAGGTACTAGAACTTTAACTCTCTGAACACTTCCTAGTGACATGCAGGACAGCCCGTACGTCAACCTACGGTCCGTAGGTAGCCTCGTGGTTCCACACTTGGTCAGACTTCCCTGATGCTTCTATTTACACCCACATCGACGGACCGTCAAAGGACCTACATTATGTAGGTTCCTGTGTGGGTGGCTACTTCTGCAGATTTTTCAATTATCATCTCACTAAATCGCGTCCAAGCCTATTTCCTGCAAACATGACGCAAAAAACATTATTTCCAATACAAAATGGCCCTAGACACACAGAACTCTTAAGTGAAATGTATCAAAAATAACGTAAACTCACGGTATATCAATAGTTCCACTTTATGTATTTCTCTTTTGGACATGATGTATGGGCTAGGCCCAATTTTATTCTGTTGTATTAGATGCCTATGATGAGACAAATGTATTAGACTTCCACTTTTCTTTTATAAAAATGTTCTGGACTTTGACTATTGTTATACTCTTATTGTTCTATTTCTTATGTTATGAGAGCTAAGTGGCTTGTCTGGAGTCCTTCAGGGTTCTATACGCCATGTTACATCAAGGGGGTACCCCTGGGTCGTGATATATAAGCATTATCATTAAAATTGCACTAAACAAGTTGTCTATTTTCAAAATGATCAATGATCACATTATTAGGTACCCATTAAAATAATTCATCTTCTATTTAACAAACCAAACAATCATTTAAAAAGTCATCAGAAGTTGTTCTTTGCAAGTCATTTTTAATGAACTCCATTGACGAAAAAGCACTTTCCACTGTTGCAGTAGCCACATGTAATATAATGCTTAAACTTCACAAGCAAATAAGCAAGTCTCCATGTCTTGTGCATATTTTTGTTTTAACCAATGCCATCTAAAGAACTCCAAGCCCTTTCAAATTTGAGAAAGCGTTGTCCACTTTACCTACATAGTAAATATAAGTGTCTAGATCAAAACTAAGTTCTTCTATTTTGGAAGCATCAAATTCATTTAGATTATAAGTTGCAGGCTTCATGATCTTCTTTTCATCATAATTTATAAAGGAATTTTCGAGACTCAAACTAGCCATTCCAAAAAGTAGATCAATATTCACTTCATTAAAGCGATTGTTAAGTTTAAAAGTTGCAAATCAATAACAACATTAAAAAACTTCCACACACAAATGATGAGAATATGTAACACTTGAACTTTTATGCTTCAACTTTCCAAGACCATATTTCTCACCCATTTTAGGGATCATAATATCATTCTTTTCACAAAATAGGCATATATCTTCTATCAAATAATTCCATTTAGATTCCCTCATCGATTGCAATTGTCTCTTAGCAAGATCAAAAAATTTCATAGCAATAACAATAACTAGTTATTTTCGTTGCAGAACTGTATTCAAATCATATGTAATTGCAAAAAAATTAACATTAAATGCAATACGTAGATAAATCATAAGATTTAATGTCTCCCACTTGACTTTTTTCCATTGCTTTCTCATGAAATTTACCCCTTCATTTTCAAGAAGTGTAAGTACATAGGAAATTGATGATACTAAGGAAATGAAGCTATGTACTGTCTTAAATTTAAATCCTCAGCGAGTATCAGCCGGTCTTTGAAGTTTGAGTTCCTAGTTTAATCCACTTCCCATATAAACTTCACCAAGCATTAGTAATTCCTCCAATTTTCCAGCTTGATCCTCTCAAAGCATTTCCCTACGCTTAAAAGAACCTTTAACGATATTTAAAACATTAGAGAGAATGTAAAAAAACTATTTAGATCACAATGTGTTTTTGCAACAATTACAAAAGGCAATTGCAATTGATAAGCAAAGCCATGAATGTAATATGCCGATGAATTATCTTTAAAAATAAAAGTTTTAAGGCCAATATTACTAGCTTCATCATAACTTTGAACCTGTATTTGTGATCGACTCAAAGAATGGTCCAAAACAAAGAGTAGATCGCTTCTTTCAATGACATTGCAGAAGTGTCATTCACATGAACAAGACCAAGAAATCTCTCAATAAGCTCACCTTCTTTGTTGACATCCCGCAAAACAAGGGTCATTTGTTCCTAATGAGAAACATCCTTAGATTCATCAAGAAATATTCCAAAGTAAACCCCATTCAAGTCTTCAATAATTGGTTTCACAGTTTTTTTTGAACAAGAATTTACAATATCTTTTTGGACTTATTTAGGACTTGTTATCTAATGAATTAGTTTTCTCAGTGACTATTTTAACTGATTTTAAATTGATTGTATCCAGCCATGAAGGCTGAAGAACAAGGCAAGGACTTTACATTGCGAAAAAGAGTGAAAATCTTTGAAAAGATGAAGATAAGGAAGGTTGAACCTCGCACAAGCCACTCAGCGACTCGGCCAGTGGGATTCTATCTCGCCAAAAGGTCCTATAGCACTACGGTTTTACAAAGAGATAATTTAAAAATGAACTAAATTTGAAAGAGCTAAATTGGGATTTGTGCAAGTTAGACTTCAATTGTGAGTTTTGGGTCAACTTCAAACGACCATAACATTCCACAAAGGATGAGTTAGGTGGCGCATGAGATATCAAATAAAACATCTTTCAGTCCTCTTTCCAATTCCACCAAGTTTGGATGAACGATATATGCCGGTATGAGTTCAACCTATCCATTTAAAGAAATTCATCTGAATTAAGGAGGGGTATTTTGGTCTTTCCCTTACCCCACCAAGTCCACACGTTTTTCCACCCAAATTAGGGTTTAAAGTTGATTAACATCAATTTATGCTAAAGTCTAACATGTTTGGAAGGTTAGGGAAAAGTTCAAGAAGAGAAAAGGGAGAAAAGCTTCAACCGTTCAAAATGCTTGCAAACTTTGAAGAAATTCGTCAAGGATTTGATCCTTACGAGGTATGTAAACTTTCATAGTGATGGGTTCGTTCACCCTCACACCAATCATGAGTTTCTTGATTAAATTTCATTCATGAAAATCTATATATTGAGGTTCTTGATGAATTTCTTGAGGTTTCATTCTCATTCTTTGTAAATGGGGTTTTGATGAGTTCTTGAGGCAAGACTTGAGGGATTTTCATAAGGATATTGGGTAGATTTTCGATTACTTATGTTGGGTATACGAATCTAAGAGAATTCGGAAGAAATCAATCGATTCTAGGTGAATTAGGACAAAAAATTGAGAAGAAACTTTCGTCAGGATATTATGGAAACAGGAAGGGACGCCGCACCCTAAATGCGCCAGCAGGGCTGGCGTGGGGCGCCAGTAGTGCACCAAAACCATCCTATAAAGGGATGGCCTTGCGTAGTGCACCACCCCTGCGCCCCAAGCGTCAGACCACTTTTCTTGTCCGTTCTAATTCCACACTTGTTCCTTTCACTCGAGTTTTCATTTCCTTCTTAATCCTAACTATATAAACCATCATTAATAATTGAGAGATCTTATATTTCATAAATCATAACTCTAAAATTCACATTTCAAATTCTAGAAAATATTAAGGGTCAAGTTTGAGAGAGTCTTTTGAGAAGTTTTTTTACAAACTTTTAATTTTTTTTTTAAGACATGAGTACTTCAGCATGAGGATGAAGGGAGTCGAGTTCATGTTTTAAAAATGAATATAAGGAAACTAAGTATTCCCGAGGGTAAATGTTTTACATTTATAATGGGAGTAAACATTGATTTCCAAGTGAGTTCATCAGAAGTTTTTGAGCACTATCTCTCTTCAAAGAGAACATTATGAGTAATAGTCATAAAGTTTGAGGATGAGGAAATGATTTTAAACACATGAGCATTAGCTATATTATTAGAAGTATTATTGAGAACCGATATGGGACGAGTTCAGTCAACTCAAAATCCTTGTAAACAATATATGCCAACATGGTAAAAAGGATCATACTTTTTAGATGATTCCTTATTGGTTTTAAGCATATCTTAACGGATCCATGATGAGTCTGAGATTTCATTTAATTTAGGGATTTGTTTTGGTAGTATAAATGTACTCAAATACCTAATTTATTCTCTAAACTGATGTTTAATAGTTGATTTGAAGCTATGAAGTCTAAGGATCAAGGAAAGGACATGACCGGACAAAAAGGAACCAAAAAGTTGAAGAAGTGAAGAAAAGTGATCATGGTCATCGCCAAGACCACTCGACACACCGCCAAGTGGCTCTTTAGCTCCCCCAAAGTTCTAGCATGCTATCCATGGGGAAGAACCAAGTTGGCAACAAAAATGGGCAGTCGGCGAATCACCGATCCACTCCGCTATGGAAACTTTGATCTCCCAAAGTTACAGGACTTGGGACTTGGGGAAACTATAAATTGGAATTTAAAAGGAATTTTGAGGAGATTTGGAGATAATTCTGATCCCCAAGTTTTAGAGTTAGAGTTTTCTCTTAGTTTTTCATTCCTTATTGTAGACTCCGTGGATTTTTAAGCTTAATTTTGAGGATTTGCAAGTGGGTTTCTAAATTTAATCATTTTGGAGCATTGTGAAGGCTTGGAGACTCTTACCCAGATGATGGTCAATCAAGTTGGTAATTGTTTTTACATTTTTCTAATGTATAGATAAAACCCCAATTCTTGGGTTGTGATCATATGATTATGGGCTGAATTAGCTTATGGGTATTCTTATTTACTTATTTAACTACTTAATTGAAGTGGGTTTAATTGATAGTTGTGTATTAATCTACGAATTGTAGTTGCAAAGCAATTCTAACTTAGAGTTTTGGGCTTGCTTGGAAAAGAGATTTTAGAATCAAAGTTGTCAATTGATGATTGTAGTTATTGGGTTGATGTGGGTTCAACTCGAAAGAGTGAATCCTAAATCTGATTCTACCCATCTAGCTCGAGAGTGTAGATGAATTAAGGTGTGGGTTGTTCTTATTTTCTAAGCTTGTTTATGTTTGTAAGAAATCACTTGAATTGTAGTAGTTGTTCGAGAGAAAGCTATTTCACCTATAGTCTAGCCTACTGATGTTTGCGTAATCAACGACAAAACTTCCAGTATAAGTGTCTACGATCGTCGATAATATAGTAACCCAACCAAGGGTTGAGGTCGTGTCCCAAGGGAGCGGTTTTGAGAATTTGTAGCGAACTAAAATTTCATCCTAATTAGTCATAGCTAAAGAGATTTACGAATAAAAACATTATAAATCTATGGGGGTGACACAAAAGTGTCAACTCTCGGAGGTCTTATACAAGCCTTAGCATTCATTCATCGCATAGATCATAAAAATCACTAAGAATTTAAAACTTTTATTCAATAAAACCATAAGACTTCAAGATTCATCAACATTTGAAAACATCAATACGCAAGCGGAACTACTAAGTCTCTTTAGCCAATCTTAGACAAGAAATTAAAATGTACTAAGGGACACAACCCTTTACAAATGAAATGAACCTTAAGTGTCTATTACAATGACTAAGAAACTTCTAAACATAGTCCTCGAATCTTGAGGACATACCAAAGACTTGGAAGAGTGAAACAATCCAAGCAACTCCAAAGCACAATCTCCTCCTAGTTACCACAACCTACAC
>JAJOOS010031008.1:0-14199 GCA_029582725.1 Solanum chiquidenum
ACAATAGAATCCACAATGTAGTCGTTTAAAGACTTTTGTTTATGGAGAGATTTATTCTCTCAATAGTTTTAATATTTTTCTTTTATATTAGATTTCATATAATAATATTATGTTTTTAGTTAAGTTTTTGTCATCTAATTTATTATCATATGATTTGCAAATTATAAGCGGAACCGCATGACGCTATATTCGCCTCCATAACCCAACAGCTTCAATGTGAATTGGAAGTTGATTATAATAATACAATAATTATCCTCTTTTGTCACTTATTTCTCAATTGTCTAAAGAAAAGCCACCTTTTAAAATATTTTAAGTATAAAATAATTTTAAAAAAACACTTAGAATGTATAAAACAGAAACAAATATAAAATGTATTTTTTTATTTGTAACAAAGTTCATGAAATTTTGAAAAGGCCACATGCATAGGTTTTGTGGAATTTTTTTGGTGGAAAGTCCACTTTTGTTCGAATCAAAGCAAATAACATATTATATGTTTTATTTGTGCCTGAAAATGTTGACAAGTCACATACAATGGTACTTTAGACAGAGAATTGACCTGTAATTATTTTCCTTTTTATCCTGTTATGTCGTAAATTTTAATGTCTTCAGAAAAACCACCTTTTAAAATATTTAAAGTATAAAATAATTTTAAAAAAATACTTAGAAAATATCTCCACTTAATTTTTTAAAGAAATTAAGAAAAACTTAATTTAATTATTTTTTATAAATTTAGAAAAAAATAGATAAGAGATTCTTTTTTACTCTTCAAAAATGTTTTTAAGACATTTAAACCGTCCACTAACACCAGTTACATCTTCACTAACTTTGACAAATATTTAAAGGAAAAAAAAATCATTTGAAAACAATTGAACTTAAACTTTTCAAAATAATTTAGAAAGGAAAGTAAGCTTTGTCAAAAGTGATCAAATAAAGAAAGCCAATTAAATGAGATTTGTTAAGTGAAATAAATTATCATAATAAGAAATGGCTCATCTTTAGGAGATTTAATTAAATTAATCAATCAAATAAAGGTTAGTAAATACAATAAACAATAAATAAATTACCACAATTAAACAATAAATAAATTACCACAATTAAACAAGTAAGGGGTAAAGGAGAAATTGAATTTGGACCCTTGTTGGCCTGCTGCAATTGTATTGGGCTTTGGACCCATTTTCGCCTTTCAAATCCTGTACATACCCCAAGTGTATACCGCTGTATACGGGTCGTATCTTAGCCCATTTTTCTGTATATCGGACTGTATGCCAAGTGTATGCAACCCATATCAACTTTCCAGCACTTGTATCAATTTTTTGGCCCAGTATTTGTTGCACTCAACCTGTATATTAGTGTATGCTTGGTGTATACAGTCCATTTTTGGATTTTCTGAGACATATGTTTCAACTTCCTTAACCTGTAAGTCAGCATCTCAAGACTTGTTCATCACTTTGGCTGACTCGAGAGAAATACAATTCAACAAAATGCAGGGATGGTGTCCGAAATGGACTCGGATGAATGTCACATGTATCAAAATAAAGGAAAAGTAATTAATGGAGGGTTTTGAACAAAAGGAAATTAGCAAACGTATCATATCTAGTCATATGAAGAATTGAAACAAAAGGAAATTACTTGTGTTACAGATGTAGGCCATATAAAACAAGAAAAAACTTGTGTGATTATTTAGAGGGAAAAAAATAAACATAGTAGGGGATATCGACAAAAATGCAAAGCTAAAGTTTTGTAGAGATTGGTTACTTAGCTATGTTGGTCTTTGAATAGATTTTGACCATGAACATATAGATTATAGACTAATTCTTAAAGAGAATCCAGTGTTACTGAATCTTTATTACACTTCTCGGAAACAAAAAAAAAAACTTATTCACTAAAAGGACAGATCATGCAATAGATAAGAATTTATTGAATTACAAATGACACTAAAGTGATACCAAAGAAAAATAATCGCCAAGTAAATATTGAATGCACAACTACGTTATGAGTGTTAAGATATTGAAACAAAGTTTCAAAACATATAATTCTAACATGAACATCAAAAAGATCATTTTCAAAAAAAGATGTATAGACATAACACATTTATAACTATCTTCTCTACAACAAAAGAAAATGACTGAACAAAGAGAGTCATTTACTACAGAGACAAATTATGACTAAATTCGATAACGTAACAAACACATTAACTGAAATAAATTAGGATTGAAAATGAATTTTACCTTTCTCGGGGCAGCCAGACTAGCCAGACTACTGTGAGCTCTGTTTTTAGATGGTGAAAATCTCTTGCTTTCCCGCTCTCTACTCTTAAAACTTTCCTACTGTTTTTTCCAACTCTATCTCCCCCCAAACACTAAAAAAGATGTAGGTTTATATAGAGGGATTTTGGGTTGATTTAGGGGGAAACGGTCGAAATTTCAATTTTGAAATTCAAATTCCAGTGCTCTTTTCGAAGCAACAGTGAAGGGATGGGACGCGGCTGTTGCAGGTGCCACTGCTTTTCCGGATTTGCTGGGATTTGGACGCTGCTAGCTGGAGAAAAAGACGTTGGCGTACTGAACTGCGAGGAAGAAGAAGAACGCGTAAAGGGTCGGGTTTTGGTACTGCTGTTGTTTTAGTATTGTATATTCGTATTGTTGGTTGTGGGCTGCTGATAAATAAGAATTGGCTGGGGTTAGATCTTTAAGAAATAATCATATTGAGTTTAATTTAGATAAATTAATATTAATTAATTAACGAGTTTCTTAATTTTAACGAAATAAAATAATTAACTTAATTGTAAACTAATTGACTCAAAATATAAACTATAATTAAGCTAAAGTAATTAACAAATGTTTAACAAAATCTTTTTGAGACGGTTTTTGAATATCCATAAACTATACTAATTCTATACAAAATTATATAAAACATATATATTATTTAAAAATTATATAAAAAAAAGAAGAAGACAAAACTATTTAAAATAACTTGAAAAATTATTTTGAATTTTATAAAGTCAATTATTTCAAATTGTTTGAAATTTAAGAAGTCGATGATTAATCTATATTATGGAGGTCCAAAATTGGGTGTCAACATATATCATTTTATTTGTCTAAATTTATCACTTTTAGTTTCTAATTTATCATTAACTATTATCATTTCGCAGTATACTTTTCAAAATATTGACTATATTAAATAAAATTGTGATTCTATTTATTATTTCTCGAAAGTTAAGAAGTCACAAATTGTGATTCTATTTATTATTTCTCGAAAGTTAAGAAATCACAAATTGTGATTCTATTTATTATTTTTCAAAAGTTAAGAAGTGTGACAAGTCAATACTAGACAAGTAAATACTCCTTCCGTCCACTTTTAATTGTCATGTTGCGATTTTCGAAAGTCAATTTGATTAATTTTCAAAGTTAAATTAGATTTCATTAATTTGATATTTTAAACAAAAAATTTAGATATTAAAAAACTATACGAAAAATACTATTAATTGCAAGTTTTTGCATATCAATATGATGAAAATAGATTGTAAAATGTTAATCAATTTTTTTATATATTTAATTCTAAAAATGAAAATTATGACAATTGATTGTGGACGGAGGGAGTAGAAACAAAGGGAGTACAATAGTAATATTATAGTAGAGTAGAGCAAAGATTTGAATATCGCATGACTTAATCATATTTTAATTTATAATTAACACGTTTACTTTTATTTTGTGATATACATATTCTCCAACCATATATAAAAAGATATAGGGAAAAAATACTTGTACCCCAAAAAGGAAAACTATTTACAAGCAGTTACTCCTTTACTTTCGTATCACTTGTTTTTAATTATCAATGTATGTTTACTGTCTGATACTATCAAAGTATAATGGAACCAAAGAGAAAGAAATCGTGCTTAAGTGAAAACATTACTGTGTTACTCCTTGATACCATTATATATATACATACACACACTCTGATGACATTGAGGATGAACAAGCAATGTTTCAGTTAAAAAAGTTGCTCAATTACTATACTTGATACCATCAGAGTATATATATACTCGAATGATATCAAGGATGAAGAAGCAACGGTTCAGTGAATAGAATAAAAGGACATTTGAGTAAATAATTTGAATAGTGGGTCCAATTTGTGTAGTTTTCCATAAAGATATAAGTATAGGAGACAATAACAAATTATAACTCAAGGCATTAAATTATGATAATAAGTTCATATTTTGAAAAAAAAAAACGAAAAGAAATAGGGAATAATTCAATTTTTATTTGAAGTTTTTTTTTTAAATTCAATTATTCTTTTATTATTATTTATGATATATAATTCAATTTTCCTCATGCTTCAACAATTTTATTGAGTATAATATCCGTGTTGTTTATCATTTTTATATTTTATTTTTCTATAATTTAATTAAAGACGAGGATTTCCAATTACAATGTGTGCTTTAAGATATAAATTTTTTTATATACACGGTCATTTACTATTTATGGATATGAAGTTCTTTGTGCCCTTTAAAGTAATATATATATATATAATATCTTTGTCTTGAATAATAATATTATTAATAATTAACAATAGGCATGAAAACAATAGCACATTTTTATTGTATATATACATGAACCGATCAAGAATTGATACGTATAATGCATGTTTCCTCTTTCTTCATTACAATCGAGTCATTTAACAAAAATATTTTAGGAAAAATCGCTGCCAAGGCAGCGATTTCAAAAAAAATAAAATTATTAATCGAGGAAAACGCTGCCCCTGCAGCGATGTAGGAAAAAAAATTCGACTTAAAATTGCTGCTGTAAAAAAAAGAAAAAAATGTTTGGACAAAAATCACTGCGTTTATTTTTGACGGAGTAACGGCGTCAATATTGTGTTAGAGGGAAATCGCTCCGTCAAGAGCAATTTTTCTCTTTTGATTTAAAAAATAATTGATATGTCCTTTTGAATTTTTTGACAATTCTTTTTGCCCTTTTGATTCCTGCCTCATATTTATGTTACTAAATTACTTATTTTTTGTGTTGGACCCATGCTTGCACGGGCTTGCTATCGTCTAGTAAGACATGAAATAAGCCAGTCACCTTATTTTAAGTTGGACTGATTATTAATTAAATACGGAAAGAATATTACTTTTTTCGTCTCAAAATTAGTGTTACTTTAGCAAAAATAAATTATCCCAAAATAAATGTCATCTAAGAAATTCAAGACAAAAATTAATAAGTAGTAGAGATAATTTATTGAATTGCATAATATATTTATTAATTTTTTAGTGAACCTGACTTTTTGTAACACTTATTTTGAAATAATGAAAAGAGTAAAAACGGCTTCAGCACTATATTGAAATTCAAGCAAGTATTGCTATAAATTATTTCAAACTCAAGGAATGTTTTGCGCAATTTAAACTTTTGAACGTTCAACCTCTACAAAATTTTGAAATTAATATCATAAATAAATGTATGTATCATTAATTAGAGAAATGGATATCATAAGTAAAATAATGATAAAATATTTAAGTTTGATATATGTGTAAATTTTAAAATAGTATTATGAGTGAAATATCTATGTGGAAGAAAAAACTCTTTTGATTTATTACACCTCTTTTAAAGAACAAATATTTCATCCAAAGGACGAACAAATCTTCCCTCCAGAGGGTGGAGCTAGATCAGAGTATCGATTATGTGTTCGACAAAACACAAAAACTTTTAGTAAAAGTCTAATACTTCTACGAAAAAATACATTTAATATGTATAATGATTTTTTTTATAATCTAATAAGCTGCCTTCTTTGAAGTTTGGAATTCTGAATTAATCGCGACTTAATATAGTTAGACCGGAGAAAATAGGTGAATTGTTTGAGCTTAGGGTTGCTGGTCAGACTCAGCATTGATGAAAATGCTAAATCCTGAAATTGTAGAGATAATATGTAGAGACCATTCCTTGAAATTGTCAATCCAATTAGAAGGAAGTGCCATAATTGTAATGAAGAAAATGTACCAAAATAACACTTGTGGGAGTAAAACTGAGGCTAAGCATAAGATATTAAAGGACTTTGGAGAATTTTTTGAACTTATATGTATTTTCATTGCATGATGAATTGTTATACAAGTGGTGGAGAAAATGAAGGAAAATAATAAAAGGAAAAAGAGTCTATTCATAAATGCCATGAAACTATGTTGGACAAATATATGGTAAGGATCCCATTCATTTGAAATAAATATGGATTTGAAAATGTTAATTATAATCAAGATCAAGTACCTTAGATCAAACTCCATTCTTGGTAAAGTTTTGAATCTTTATATTGAAGTATGTTTTCTTTAGTTTCTAAATCACTACATATAGAAAATGGTAAGATGGTCGATCAAGGGCAAAATTGTCATTTTGCTTATTTTTTGAAAAATGGCTTTGCTCATCCATGTGGTTTTCATGCCAACTATAAGACCCAACACGTTAAAAGAGTGAAAAGTTGGGACAATCGTGGATAATTCAGCTTAAAATAGTTGTATATTATGCGGTGAAAGTATAATTCACAAAAAAAATTGGATAACATCAATTTATTTATTGGTGTATCCCTCATTAATTAAGTCAAGTGTGTAAATATATGATTTGAACTCATTATATTTTAGTTTAAAAGTTACCAAATATTTAAGATGAAAGCTTGTATATCAAAGTTTAAACCAATGATTTACTAAATATTAACAAGAAATAATCTTTGCATTATTATCATAGTATAACTTGTCTTTGGGCCAAATAACCCCCTTAGAGTACTATAAATTGCATTTCTTGTGGGTTAAATTTTTGGATATACAAACTATAATGGATATCGATTTTAGCCAAAGATTAGGCTTAGCAACTAAAGCCTAAAAGTTTGGTAATGAATATACACATTATACCTAACGACTAAAAATATAGGAGAACGCAATTCCTAATTACATAATGGTAATGAATATTCAATTTCTAATTTCACGCTAATATTCCTTTCCAAAATTTAAATCCTTCAAACAAAATCGCAAATTTTCAGTATAATGAGTACAAATGATTTTATCGCAGTAACATGTATAACCCTTGTATACATTATACCCATGTATACAACTTTATATCGTGTTTCATATATGGAAAAAATAAATAAGAAAATAACGATTCATAGCTATAGTTTATTTAATTACGTTCCATGGCTATAGTTTGGTTTGCTATGGAGCCTTAGATTTGTATATCTCATTTTTTTTTGTTTTAAATTTATACAAATATTTTTTTAATAAATACATACATACGCGCTAAATACGGTAACAGAAAATTTACAGAATTCCATGATTCACGCAAATCATTTTTTAATAAAATATTTTGCCCAAAATGAGTTCTACTACGATACTAACACCAATATTTATACAAATTAATTACTATATACAAGTATATGCATAAGTATATGCATATGTATAAATATACAAATATATAAAATATAGAACTATTTGTATAAATATAGAACTATTTGCATTTGTATATAATTATAAATTGTATATGTATATGAATATATGACTTAAATATACAAATATATAAATATACCTAAATATAGTTATGCATATACGGAATGAAATCACAATTTATATGTGTATAAATAATAACTAATAAATATACAAATTGCTATATCTATTTAGGGTTTATAGTTTATACGAATTCATGTGATTCTTCTGATTTGTCTTGGTCTAATGAACCATCTCTTGTTTTCTCCTTCAACTATTTTGATGTCGCTTGCCTTAGCATTATTGATAACTTACTGCAATGCCATTGGGTTATTCTTTTCTTGGATTTCAACTCTTGAATAGATTTTTCCTCTTTAATTTCTCTAGATTTTGCAATAGACCCTGCATTGACTAAAAAATCTCGTGTTAAACCCAACAAAAATTTGGACGGCTACCTGCAATAGTGAAATCACGATTAGGAGAGTGTAAATTTTGAAATTCAAATTGGATGTCTATGAGTGATTTTAGGAGAGAATTAGGGAATGGAGGGAGGAGAGATAAAATTATGTTTGTATAAATGAGTATACAAAAGCCGGGAAGGCTATTTTTGTTTCGTTATACAAAGTAGTGGTGTGCCCCATATTTAATAGTAAAATATATTAAACTATAGTCACGTACAATAATTAAATGAAATTATACTCTCATTGAATAATAAACTAGTAATGTTCAACTCACGTAATTTTCCCTATTAAATATATCAATGTATATCAAGCAAAAGATTTTTGTGATATGCAAAGATATACCCGAGATATATGAATATAAAGTGGTATAGAGTAATATAATTACATATTAATATACATGAATTTAAACCCATCATAACCACCAAAATTATGCCAAATCTTGTCCAAATGAGTTTAAATTTCAGATATTTGACCCATTGGGCCGTGTAATTTGGACTTCAAATTTGAAGTTTCGATTTGAAATTTGTGTTGGCTATGACATTTGAATAAAATTTGAACTTCAATTTGAAATTTTGATTCCTATCACAAGTTCACCTTAAAGGTGTCGATTCTAAAATTGTGATTTTAATTTTTTTTTTCTAATTTAAAGCTTGGCACATAAGTTTATATTTCATAAGTAACAATCATAATTTTAATTTTTGGAAGAAAAAAAAAAGAAGACTCATTCTCGACGCGAAGATGTTGTTTGTATCATGTGAGAAGATTATATTAAAAATAACTAATTTGTTACTATTATTCATTTATTGAACTAGTAAAAATCTTTATAAAATTACGTGTATCTGAATGTTTGTAATAACATATAATGTAATCGTAAATTTCAGCTTTATCAATGGAAGACTTACATTCATTTCATCAAGCACTCTAGCATATGGAACCCCCTCTAATTTTTGAGGTACACTCATCAGCTCAAATGGGTGTACCAACGCTACTCGCGTTACTATGTTTGGATGATTGTTATGTATTGTTTCTTTATGTATTATATTGTATGTATTGCATTATATTGTTTTAATGAATACAATATTTGGGTAGATTATATCATTTTCCGTCATTATATAATGTTACACATCAACAATTTAAAACAAAAACCTAAAAAAAAGTAAGATACGTAGTAAAGCTACTATAAAATGGTAAGGTGAAGGATTAAAAATGAGACTTTTCATTCCAAATAAATCGTTATTCAAAATGAGACTTTTTGTTGTGACCTAACAATGAACTTAACAATGCGATACAACAAAATTTACGTGGATTTTGTCCATATGTATATTTTATGCTAGCTTATTCTTACTTTCGTTCAAGTGATAATATATCCTTCCACTTAATTAAGTAACTTGAATGTGCAATTAATTAGCTTCTAAACCTCTCTAACGCATGCATGATTACTATGTCAACATAATTTGGACATTATTTTTTTTGATTGTTCGTGTCATCCTTGCACAAGCAATGACGTACACATAATTTTTTCGAAGTAGTTTCACCATTTAAAGGACAAGAATGACTCAAGAGGAAAATTTGTTACAATCAAATAGAATAAAATAAAATAATTATTATGAACAAATAAAAATAAAACTTCAAGCACATTATAAAAAAAAGAATAGCAAAACAAAAATACTAACATAATGTGGAGATTCGAAATGTCGAATGACGATGAACATGAACTAATTTTTTTTTTTGAAGAAACTCAAAGTCGCGAATATATAAATAGAAAGAAGCAACAATATTTTTTTTTTAACTATAATTCTAATTGATAAAGGACTCAAAGATTTTAAGCGACCAGCGCAATAAGCGCATCTGTCGGTAGAGGTTCAGATAAAGTAAGTTTTATTTCAATTCTAAAATAAAAGGTAGCAGGTAGATTTTGAATGAATTAGGATGGGTCCGTAGGTTTTTAATAACTGCCCTACGTTTTTTAATTTAAAGCTAAAATTTAAGAGAGAGAAAAACAATTTAAAACTAAAATTTAAGAGAAAAATAAAACAAAAACCGTGCAGGAATCAAATTCGCAACATTTGCTGCGACAAATTTTGTACAAGCAATGTCCTTTTAATTCCTTATATCGTTTTACTGTTTTCTTTTTAAAAAAAATATATATGTATATTTTAGAAAAATCTCCGATGAAGCTGTGTCTGTAACAACCCTTCCAGCAACGTAGATCCGCCCCTTTGCACAAGAATCATATGATTAATTATCTTCGTTGTATCGTTTCAATTTATCTAACGTGTCCAAAAAGACGATCTTTAATAATATATGCATTACAATCATCTTGTAATGGAATAGATAGATAAAAGTCTACATATATAGATAGTGCCATTGTAATTGTTCGTATGTTTTAAGATTCTTTGTTGCCATTTTTTGCAAAAAAAACACGATGATCGACACAGATTCATTTATAATAATACTACTATAGTTTCTGTCTTTTTCCTTCCTTTCTTCTTTTATTTTTCGGATTATGTTAAAAAATATCTTGAACCTATTTGAAATGAATAAAAATGTCATTAGTTGATAGTTTGGTTCAAAAATACCTTTAATGCTACTTAATGGGTCAAAAATATCATTTTTCAAATAAATATATTATTTCTAATATTCTTTTAAACACATTCTTTTCCTAATAATGATTTTTTTAATTAGAAAATGTTTAGGGAAAAGGTATAAATTCACCCCTAAATTTATCTCGAAAAGTCAGTTACATGCTTAAATTATCATGGCGACAGATAAGATCAAGGGAATAGCAGCGGTGGTTGGAAGGTTGGTGAAGGGATTGGGGACATGGATAGCAAATTAAATCAAAGTTATTACTCTTTTTGATAAATGGGAGTGGAGAGCAATTAATTTTTCTTGGTAATAATTGTTTGGAAATTTAGGGGTCGAATCTTCAATGTTCTTTTGATGCTAATGGGTTATAAAATTTAGATTAGCAAATCACTCCCTCTGTCCTAATTTATATGACTTACTTTTCTTTTTAGTTAGTCTAAAAAAGAATAACACATTTTTATATAAAGTAACAACTTAACTATAAAATATATATTTTACCCTTAATGAAATGATTTACAGCCACACAAATTTCGATCATTCATTTTAGACCACAAATTTTAAAAGTCTTTCTTTCTTTCCTAAACTTCGTGCCGAGTCAAAGTACCTCACATAAAATGAGACGGAGAGAGTACTACCTTTTTTGGTGAATCAGTGAGAAATTAGTGGAGAATTCTCAAGTAATGAAATTGAGTGAGAAATTGTAGAGTTATAATGAGAAAAAAATAAAAAAGAAGTCTAAAGGAGAATTAAGAGAAAATGAGCACGAAGAAGGAGAATAGAGGGGGGTGGGGGTCAAAAAATTAATATATTTTTTACTTTATTTTTAACTCAAACGCACCTATTTTATTTATTTTATTTTATTTTATTTTCACGTCAATTCTGGGGTGGTATTAGTTACACTTTTAACAAGAATAAGTGTATAATAGGTCGTCATGATATTTTAAGCGAGTAACTAATTTTTCGAAACAAGTTGAAGGGTGAATTTAATGGGACCTTTTTGACCCATTAAATAACAATAAGAACATTTTTGGATAAAACTATTGAAAACAAAAGCAATTTTCGACCAAACTACCAACTAAGTACATTTATGTTCATTTAACATAGTTATTTTGACTCTTTTTCGTTTATCTTTTTTGATCGAATAATTATAATTTTGTAGAACTTTATGAGAAAATCAATTTTTGGTTTTTTTTCTTTGTATTTTCTCACGTTTATCTCCTCAAGGTAAATAAAGAAACAAGGACCAATAAATTAAACAATGATTAATTAATTAAATGGATTACAACTTGATCAAGAGCTTTAGCGACATAAATTTAATTAAAATGTGTGAAATGAATAACAAAAGTCTGTACTTGATTAATTTCTAGTGGATGAAGACAAAATTGTGAAGAAAAAAATATAAGGAAAAAAGATAGAACACATAAACAAAATACATAAATTGCCCACCTCATTTCTGATCAAAAAGTGTGTGTGAGACTTCGAAGGAACATTCACACTTTGATTCATGAGCAACTTCACGAGAATATTGTGAAAGGAGAAAATGGCGAATGTACTGCTCATGAAGTTTTGGATCAACCCTTGACGAACGTAATAAAAGCTACTCGATACTTGTGTCAGTGACATCCGTAATAGTAGGTGGTGCCCTATAGAGTGGTAGTAGGTAATTATTCCCAGCATTGCTATCAAGTTGAGCACGGATAGAAATTGTAAGGACAGGAATTGTTGAGAGTATGTGAAGAGTCCATTCCCATAAATTAGAACAAGACATGAATAATAAAGAAAATAAAATAATAATGAAAAAAATATACCAAAATAACACTTGTGGGACTAAAAGTGTGACTATAACAAAGATACTAAAGAACTTGGAATAATTAGTCATGTGGATTATTCTAATAGAAATGATAGGAGAAAATAAAGGAAAGTGATATAAGTAAAAGAATCTTATTTATGAGTATGATAAAACTAAATAATATTGGATCAGAATCATAATATAATAATAAATGGAAAGGATCCCAATCAGAAGAAGTGGATTTGAGGATGCTAATTAGCATCAAAATAATGTACCTCAAGTCGTAGATTCTCATGATTTGTTACCCCTATATTTTTCGACTGGCTAGAGAGAGACAGATCGTTTTTAATAGTTGATTACTATCTCTATATATATAAGGTTATGGAAACTTCGAAGATTTACGCATGACGCGTAAAACAAACAACATCAACCTTTTATGTTTGACTTAGGCGACTCATAGACAGTGACTTGGTTAAGAAAACCACCGAAACTGTAGCGAAAGCAAAAACACACAAAATTGACCAAGGCTGGACCACCAACATTGAATACAGGTCCTTTGTTACTTCTTTTCTATGAAATTTAATGAAGAATAGTACTATATTTTTTTATGCTTTATTCTCCACATTAATCTTCAGAGGAGATTAATTTTCTTCTCATCTATACAAGTAGTAAAAGCAAATTCAAAATTTTATAGATTCCTCTTCTTCTTTTTTTGTTGGGGTGGAATTTTTATGTTTGTTTCCATGTCTATTTTTCTAGCTTTGTACGTGTATTTAAAAAAGAACGATCAATTATACTGTTGGCAAAAAGCAATTTATTTAATTATAGGATAGCTATGGGGAAATAATTTGGACATTTCCTTGCACAAGAATCGTACGTAATCTTTTCTGTATCGTTCCAATTTATCAGTTAGTGTCCAAACAGACAACCTTTAACATATGCATTACAATTATAGCATGTAAAGGGAAGGATTGATTGATAAAAAGTACACACTATCTATCAGCAGGTTTGGCAATGATAAAATCACTCTGCAATAGGAGGGTGGAACCCTCTTTACGCGACGTGATACACTTAGCATTATCATCAGCTCAAATTTCCTGAATCTCTAAAATAAGACCAAAACTCGAACAACATTTCACACATCGAATTAGCTAGAGAAAAAAATGAACTACATTTCCTAGTGTTATGTAGCAACTTCATCAACTTCAGAATGGAAGACGAAACTAGGAAAAGTAGTTGTAATATCCCTGCGGAAAACAGAAATCTCATCAGACGACAACATCATCAGCCAATGTATTCCTGATGTGTATTAGTTGAAAAACTGTGGTTACCTTAGATAGGGAAGTGTCATTATCTTTAGTAGTGAAGGGTTTTGGCTCACAAAAATCTGCCATTCGGATTTGTCAATCTTTCCATCCTGATTTGAGTCTGCTTCCACAAAAGTCTACGTATAGAGGTAACAATCTATGGTTATTCAAAATTCCATGAGAACGATAAAAGATAGGAAACAGTTCCGTGAATGAAAACTGCCTTCTCCCCGAGGTCTCTTAACCTCGGGCCCTCTTCTTAAACAGAACAATAGAGGTTTCAATGACTGTGTCTAGGACAGTGGAAGTTTAAAGAGTCATTTTGTAAATTACCTTATCAAGTATACTCTCTATGGTCTCATCCGCCAACTTCATCTCAGACTCGCATAAAAGTGCAATCAACATTTGTTTAACCTGCCAAATTTTTTGCAGATAATTAAAAAAAACTGTACACATCAAACTAGAAGGAAAAGTCAATTATAGCATCGTATGATCTTGGCAAAATCCTTCATCAACCTTAGAAGGTAAAAGTAAATAGAACAAAAACCTACTGCTTCGGAGTCCCTAGATTGCTGCAAGGAATTTCGAGGGAAGGGTGGG
>JAJOOS010031010.1:0-11268 GCA_029582725.1 Solanum chiquidenum
TATTGTTCTTAACTTTTTATGATTAACACAAGCATATTTATTTTAATAAATTTTGATTGTGTTTTTGAGATAATGAGTAGCTAAATTTCATAACTAGGGTTGTGGGAACCATAAGTGATTAACAAAGTATGAATAGTAACTAAGCAATTCTTGACTAGTGTTTTGCATGCATTTATAATTCTTTCGCTTAGAAGTCCTTTTAACGAGTGCACGCGTTAGAACTCGCCTCATTACTACTTGCCGGACAAAGGAGGTAATTAATGAGAAAAGAATTATCAACATAGATTTAGTGTGATACTATCTAATAGAATTAATGTCGATTGGTGCGAGGGTGAAAACTAAGCAATACATCGATGGGATGTCTAATATGAGGTAAAGGTAAGGGTTAGTAAATTATACACACGTAGCCGGACCAAGGTGCGAGGTGAAATTCTTTAGATGCCGGAGCAAGGATTTAGAGATACCTAACTTATCACTTTGCATGTAATACACTAGGAGAGGATTGTTATTACTAGGATTACCGCGTTATGAGCTTATGGGGAACACATTCCTAGTTATTTTTAATAATTTGAATATAAATAAAAATTTATTTCAAAGCTATTTTGATTGTTTTTTTATTTTATTTCAAATTAAATCTCCCCATTGTTATATAACGATTATTGAGTTAAATATTTTCTATTGACAATATTCTTCCATATTCTCTGTGGGATCGACTCCGACTCATAGTTGGGTAAATATATTGCATACGATCGTTTATATTTCTTTTCAAGAAGTATATTTGGACGTTATCATAAATCACAACAATTATCCAAGGATTTGGAAACCCTACGTCTAAACGTGGTATGGATAAGGAAGAGTCTGACTGAATTCTAGGGACCTAGTGGATGAAAGGAATCCACTAGCGAAATCCCACAAACTTGGGGATGAAATCTATGGAGAAATCCTTCGATTTCAGGGATGAAACTTGAAATAAACCTTCTTGTTGTTCTTGGAAAA
Organism: Solanum chiquidenum; assembly: GCA_029582725.1. NCBI lineage: Eukaryota > Viridiplantae > Streptophyta > Magnoliopsida > Solanales > Solanaceae > Solanum > Solanum chiquidenum. The sequence goes on from JAJOOS010031010.1 coordinate 997, forward strand.
CTTGCGCCTCTTTCTTCTTCTTTTTTCTCTAAATTTGGATGATTTTTGGTGAATAAAGGTTCTGCGTATGTCAGACTAAGTTATTACGCTTAAAGTGAGTAAAATGATGTTGTTTAGGCATCAAACGACGTAGTCTAAGTGCCCAACGCATACGGAAAAGACCAAAATGACCCTACTTAAAGTTGATTAGTGCCACTTACTACAGGACTGACGGGCCATGGTTGACCTACCAACTGTCGGTAGGAGTCATCGATCAAGCTTTTCTCGACAGGGCTTCACTAAGACGAGCATAACGTTTTACTCGGAGATAGGATTTTAGAAAACTTGGTGGTGTTGGAAAGAGGATTCAATTATCTTTCATTTGATAGGTCATGGTCCACCTAATTCATTTTGTGCTAAGAGATATGACCGATTGAAGTTGACCCAATAACCGTTTTCCTCTAAATGGCTGTTGACCCTCACCTACGGTTTGTAGGTCCAATTACGGACCGTACTGGTCGACCGTGGGTGAGATCAGAGACCATCAAACTCTAGACCCCTACGAAGGAACTATCCTATGGTCTGTGAGTCAATCAATTGACCGTGGTTCACGACCGTAGGTGTCATCTTTAGATTCTGAAATTCCCCTAAGTTTGGGACTGAACCACGGGACCCCACCTACGGTCCGTGGTTTTACCTATGGTATGTGGTTCTATCTACAGTCCATGGGTGGTTTTTGTTGATTTTTACACCAGATTCTGGAAAACTTCATTTTTCTATTTTTTCGAGTTGAGGTGTTACAATATCTATCCCTTGGGAACATTTGTCCTCGAATGAAGTCTAAACAAGCTGAGTATGGAGGGAAGGAGCTGCAATCCCTACCACTAAGTACTATAAATTGATATCTAACTGAACAGAGTTCCAAGAACATGCAAATATGCTAAAATGCAAGAACAACTAAAGGAACAAAATACTAAGACTAAATTTATGCACGAGTAAACCGAGAGACTGGTGACGAACTATTACCTCAAGCTAAAACGGAATCAAAAGGAAAGAGGTGAGGATACTCTGCCTTCATGTCTTCTTTTGCTTCCCAAGTAGCCCCCTCTACGGATGGACTCTTTCACGAAACCTTCATTGAAGAGACTTCTTTATTTCTCAACCTACGAACCTGATGGTCAAGGATCTAAACTGACACTTCTTCATAAGTGAGACTATCATTCACAACCACACTCTCTAATGGTCCTACCGATTCCGGATCACCCACACATTTCTTCAACAAGGAAATGTGAAAGACTGGATGAACCGCTGCTAGTTCTGCTAGTAACTCTAACTCATATGCCACATTACCAACCCATTTCATGATTCTATATGGACCTATATATCTAGGACTGAGCTTCCCCTTTCTTGCCAGATATCATCACCCCCTTCATAGGTGACACCATTAGGAAAATCCAATCATCGATTTTGAACTTTAAGTCCCTTCTCCTCACATCTGCATAGGACTTATGACAACTCTGAGCTATTTATAGTCTATCTCTAATGAGCTTAACTTTTTCCATAGCTTCATGAACTGAATCTAGCCTTATCAAGGCTGCTTCACCTACTTCAAACCAACCAATCAGGACCTGTACGTACGCCAATTTATTGCCTCATACGGGGCCATTTGAATACTGGAATGAAAGTTGTTATTATAGGAGAACTCTATGATAGGTAGGCGATCATCCCAACTACCCTTGAAATTGATCACGCAAGCTCTCAACATGTCCTCTAAGGTCTGAATGGTATGTTCTGCCTAACCATCCGTCTTTGGATGAAATGTTGTACTGAGATTTACCTAAGTACCAAGACCTTTCTGAAAAATTTCCAGAAATGAGATGTAAACTGAGGACCTCTATATGAGATGATAGACAAGGGAAGCCCATACAACCTGACTATCTTATTGATGTAGACTTTGGTGTAGTCCTCCACTGAATCTGTAGTCCTGACAGCGAAGAAGTGAGCGAACTTAGTCACTCTGTCTACTATCACCCAAATGGTGTCATGTTGTCTGCGAGTACGAGGTAAACCCGTAATCAAGTCTATATTTATCACTTACCACTTCCATGTAGGAATGTTAATCTCCTAAGTCATACCTTCTGGTTTATGATGTTCTACCTTAACCTGTTGACAGTTAGAACACTTAGCCACAAAATCTGCTATGTCCCTATTCATGTTGTTCCACCAAAAGACTTCCCGTATATCACGGTATATCTTAGTGGCACCTGGATGAATGGAATGCCTAGAGTTATGAGCTTTTGTAAGGATCTGCTGCCTCAACTCGCCCACATTAGGAACACATAAGTGACCATGGTAATGAAGTACACCATCTCCTCCTTGGGAGAAAACCTCAACTTTTTGCTGATGAAGTGCACCTTTCAACTGAAGTAATATAGGAGCACTATCCTGTATTTCCTTAATCTCTGCTACCAATGAAGATTTTGATCAATTCTGAACTATCACCCCACTATCTGATGTGTCCGTAAGGCAAACTCCTAAGCGAGCAAGCCGGTGAACATCTTTGGCTAGCTCTTTCCTTTCTTCCTCAACATGTGCTACACCACCCATAGATAGTCTGCTGAGAGCATCAACCATTACATTGGCCTTACCAAGATGGTAAAGCACATTCATGTCATACTCTTTGAGGAATTCAAGCCATCTCCTCTGAAGAAGATTCAACTCTTTCTGGGTGAACACATACTGGAGGCTCTTATGATCTGTGAAAACATCAACATGAACACCATACAAGTAGTGTCTACCATTATTTAGGACAAGTACTACGGCTGCAAGCTCGAGGTCATGATAGTTCTTCTCATGGACCTTAATCTGTCTAGAAGCATAATCTATGATATTACCTCACTGCATCAACACACAGCCTAGGCCGACCCTACATGCATCACAATAAATTACATACCCGTCTGAACAATATGGTAGAGTCAGGAAAGGAGTTGTAGTCAACCTAGTCTTCAGTTCTGAGAAGATTTTCTCACACTCATCTGACCAATCAAATTTGACCTTCTTCTGAGTCAACTTGGTCATGGGGAAGTAGTGGATGAAAATCCTTCAACAAATCTCATGTAATAACAAGCTAAACCGAAGAAACTTCTAATATTTGTTGGAGAGCTGGGTCTGGGCCAGTGTTTCACTACCTCAATTTTCTGAGAATCCACTTGGGTCCCTTCGCTATATACCACATGACCAAGGAAAGTGACCTACTGTAACCAGAATTCACATTTGTTGAACTAAGCAAATAACTGGTGATGTTTGAGAGTTTGCAGACAACTCTTAACTGAGTTGCATGATCATCCTCACTTCGAGACTAAATGAGGATATCATCGATAAAGACGATGACGAACAAGTCCAACTACTATTTGAACACCCTGTTCAGTAAGTTCATGAAAGCTGTAGGAGCATTTGTTAGTCCAAACGACATAACTACAAATTCATAGTGACCATACCGAGTCCTGAAAGCTGTGTTCGGAATGTCACTATCTCTGACTCTAAGCTGATAATAGCTGAATCTGAGGTCTATCTTAGACAAGCAACTAGCACCCTGAAGTTGGTCAAACAAGTCATCAATCCTGGGGATGTGATACTTATTCTTGATGGTGACTTTGTTTAACTGATGATAGTCAATGCACATTCTGAGAAAACTATCTTTCTTTTTCACGAACAACACTAGAGCACTCCATGGAGAGATACTAGGTCTGATGAAGACCTTATCTAGAAGGTCTTTCAATTACTCCTTAAGCTCGATTGCAGCTATTCTGTAAGAAGGAATTGAAATAGGCTGGGTATCTGGGAGGAGATCTATTCCAAAGTCAATTTCCCTTTAAGGAGGAACTCCGAGATGATCTTCTGGAAACACTTTTGGAAACTCATTTACTACAGAGACTGACTCAAGAGTTAGGGTTTCACAGTTTGAATCCTTAAACAAGATGATATTTATACCCTTTAGATATAATTTTTCTGGCCTTAAGGTAAGAGATAAATCGACCTATAGGCACTGAGCTACTACCCTTCCATTCTAAGACTGACTCATTTGGAAAATAAAACCGAACGATTCTAGTTCGACAATCGATTGAGGCATAAAAGGTATGTAACTAATCCATGCCTAGAATGATATCAAAATCTACCTTTCCTAACTCTACAAGATCTACTGACGTGACTTTTTGAGAAACTGTGACATGGCCATTTCTCTATACCCGTCTAGCTATAGCTGGATCACCAACTAGAGTAGAGACTGAGAGATATTCTGAGAGAGTTTTTGGACATGCACTAATACCACAAGATTCCTTCCACTGCTGGTACCAAGTGTAGGCCACTCCCTTCAAATAATAGGCGGCCAAATCTGCACTCTCGACTTGAGTGACACCCATAATATTTGTTACTTTTAAGATGTCGTCAAGAAACTCTTGTGGATCTTATTCTAACTTAGACCCATGAAACTATGTAGGGTTTATTCGAGTAAAGTCTTGTATTCTTGTTGTAGCAAAGCTAGTCTGTGGTAGAGCTGGGACCATAGACTACTCATTTACCTAGGTAGTCATGGCCAGAGCAAGTACCTTGTAAGAAGCCTTAAACTCAGCATGCATGACTTGCTCCTTCAATGGGTTTGTTGGAGCTACAGGTTGATTCCCTGCGTTAGCTCTTCTGGGAGGCAGTTTCCGAAATGCGAAGAGCAGAAGTTAGAAAGAGATTGAATAGAGTTCAAATTCACACATGATAAGGATAGTAAGAAAAGTGAAGTTTTTCTTAAAACACTTCATAGCCTTCCCCTCATAGATGTGGCACACTTCACACCCATGAAAAAGACTCTACTTAGTGCGGCTTTCAGACATCCTAGGAATCTAGAACCTAATGCTATGATACCAAGTTTTTCACACCTCGAGGCTACCCCCTTGGCGTAACACAGGACCTATGATCACGAGTGACCCCAAGTTAACCCTGTGGTTGGCATATTTCATGCCTACTGAGAATAACTGAATAAGACATATACTATGTGGAAGCTAAAACAATGGATAACTGAAAGTGGGGAATACCTAACAAGTCTGAATGTATAAAACATACTAAGATATTAGCGATAACTGAAGCAATCACTTTACAACTCAAGATGATTCTACTACTATGTCGAAAAAGCCTCTAACTGAGTTGACTTGCTGGGACATGCCCCCAGCTAACTCTAACAAAACTGAAAACTAAAAATAAAGACTATAATGAAAGCATCTATTGTCCTCGGAATATGAGTACTCAATACTGAAGCTACTGAAAAACAGACCAAGAATCGATCTAAGCGCGATCTAAATGATGAGTACTTGAACCTACATCATGAAATGATGTAGCGCAGAGTATGCATCAGTACTTTGAATGTAATGAGCATGCAGGATATAGACACTCTACTGAACAAACATATATAAGCTGAAACAAGGCATAACTAAGAAATACTATAAACTGAACAAGAATGTAAATACTGAAAACATAACTGAAAAGCTAAGCTAAATGCAATGACCAAGTACTAATTATGAACATGACACGCTAAACTGAAAACCTGGTTAGATGCACTGGGATTATGACTGTGGGAGCTACTATTAATCGACATAAAACCACGTGAGCTAAACGTGGTGTTCGATGTATACGCCCCATTGAGAGAACCCAATATACCTTGTCAGGGGTATAAATGCATGACTGGTGTGATCACTAAATCTGATGCCCAACAGAAAGGACTTATAATCCTACGGGGGTACGTAGTTCTGGGACTGTGAGGGTACTCTGAACCTTAGTCCAACTCGGTGTTAAGTCTACTCCCAACTAAATATGTATATGACTGAAATGTAACTGAAATACTGACATACAAAATAGCTCAAATACTGACATGCAAATCTTAGAATGCAACATTTATGTACTGATAATGTGATATTCGAAAATAGAAGCATGATTATCTGTTTAAGTGACCTAGCAAGTGTAATTCATGAATAAAGAGAATCTACACAAACTAGGGCTTAGAGTCTCATGCAAGGAACTAAACAACGTTTCCAAGAAATCATGATATTCTGATTACGAATACTACAACATCTAAATCACAATAATTATCCAAGGATTTAGAAACCCTAAGTCTAAACAATGTATGGAGAAACAAGAATCATACTGAATTCTAGGGGCCCAATGGATAAAAGGAACCCACTAGTGATATATCACATACCTAGTGATGAAATCTACGGAGAAATACTTCGATTTCGGGGCTGAAATTTGAAATAAACCTTTTGGTTGTTCTTGGGAAAGTGGGGCTTCTTTCTTCTCCTTTTTTCTCTAAGTTTGGATGATTTTTTGTGAAGAAAGGTTCTGGGTATGTCTGACTAAGTTATTAAGCATAAATTCTTTGCTCACCGTGTCTAATGCAACTAAAGGTCGCTTTAAGTAAATTCTGCTTTTATTGATATATGTTTGCTGACGTGAATAAGATTCCAATATCTTATTAATTCAAGTTGCTTTACTTTGTGGGGTTTGTGCATTTGGCAACTCCATTAAGTTTTATTTTCCTCTACTTTCTCTCTTATTGTATGCGACTGTTTTGTCAAGGCCAAATACATAAGTAGACTCTTAAACTTGAGCCTAAATTTCATTTTAGCACTCTAACTCAAATTTGTTCTATTTTAATCATTCAACTCCAACCTTCATGTTCCATTTAGACATTTCTTTCCAAAGAATAAACAAAGTGGGATTTGTGTACTTCACACGCAATGAAATGACCCAAAAGCGAATTAAAAACACATACATAACACCTCTAACTTTCCCTCGTTTATCATTTTTACAGTCTATCGTAGCCTTATTCCATTTTAACCCGTCAACTCTATTTTTTATATACCATTTAAACACAAAATACTAATTTTATGGCTTCTTTATTTTTATATATGTTCTTCATTTCACTTTTTCATTTTAAAATCAACATCGTTACTCTTTTAAAAAAGAAAAATTAATTAACGGATGAACATCAATTTTGGGTGAAAAATAATCGACGAAAGTGTGTCATTTTTCTTTCTTAAGCAACTAATTAAATTAAATAACATTACGTATTTTTTTTCATATACAGTCTATCTGAATTTAAATCAAATACTATCTTTATAATTTTTCATTCAACTAAATATGAGTAAAATAATTATGTTCATTGCTAACTAATAACACTACTAAAATGTACCACCTCAGTCCTAGAAAGAACTAATTTTAGCAAGAACCAATTTGGAAAGAGCTAAATTGAAAATTTTGCGAGTTAGCCTTAAATTGTGAGTTTTGGGTCAACTTCAAATGACCATAACTTTAAGCATAGGATGAGTTAGGTGCAAAATCCTCTTTCTAACGCCGCTGAGCTTACTAAATTCTATGTTTGGATGAGGGAGATATGCTCATTTCGGTTCAGCCTGTCCAGTTAAGGCAGTTCATCCATTTTAAGGAAGGGTAAATTGGTATTTTCCCTACCCCATTAGTCTTAAGCATATTTTTCACCTAATTAGGGGTCAAAGCTGATTAGAATCAGATTACGCTAAACTCTAAAAACGTTCAAGAACCTAGGGCTAAGTTCAAGAGGAGAAAAAGGGAGGAAGCTGCAAGTGTTCATCTAGTTTGAGGATTTTCGTCAAGGATTTGATTCCTTCAAGGTATGCAAGCTTCCATAGTGTTGGGTTTGTTCGCCCACATGCCAATCATGTAATCTTTTACCCATGAATTCATTCTTGATGTTGAATTGTTGAGTTCTTGAAAGGTTCTTGAATTTAATTGGTAATGGAGTGTTGTTTTGAGTTCTTGAGGCGAGGGTTTGCGAATGAGTTGAGTAAATTGATAGTTCCTTGTGTGGGTTTCACTGAGATTGTTCTGGGTTATAAGAATTCGTGATATTTTTACTTTAGATTATGAAATGAGTATGAGTTGAACTGAGTTAGGGAGAGAAAGAAAAGATCGGGCAAAAATACGCGCCCAGGCTCATGTTGCAGAGATGCTTTAAAATCCAGTCCCTAGAAAATTACCTTCCACTCCGCTTCGCGGAGTGGATACGGACTCCATTGTTTCAAAATTTATTTTGTGAATAAATATTTAATTCATCTCCGCGTCATGCTCATGGTCCCCAGTCTGTGTCTTCGCTCGTTACTTATTATCAACTATCTATACCTCATCTAATCATTTAGAGACCCTATATCATAATCATAATTCTTGAATTTACATTTTAAATTCAAGATAGAGTTAAGAGTAAAGTTTGAGGGAGTCCTTTGAGTCATTTTTGAGAAGTCTTTTACAAACTTTTAAAACGTGTTTTAAGACTTGAGTATGAGGATGAGGAGAGTTGAGTTTCATTTTCAAAATGAATATATGCGAACTAAGTATTCCCAAGAGTAAATGTTTTTACATTTAAAATGAGAGGAAATATCAATTTCTAAATGAGATCATGAGGAATTTTTGAATATAATCTCTTTTAAGAGAACCTTTTGAGTAATAATCTTAAAGTTTGAGGATGAAGAATTTTTTTAAAACATATGAGCTGAGTTATATTATTGGGAGTAGTATTGAGAACCGATATGGGGATGAGTTTGAACAACTCAAAGTCCTCCTAAACCATGTAGCCAACGTGGGTAGAAGGGTCATACTTTTTAGATGATTTCTTATTACTTTTTAAGCATAGCTTAGTGGATCCACTTAGTTAAGGATGTCTTATACTCCGGAAAGGTATAGGACAGTTCTGGCAGCGTGGGCGAGACGTTGTATCATCACGTAGCTCATAGTGATGGTTGTCGGTTAGAGAATCTCCCAAATAAGAGTAAAGAGTTATTATTGGGTTTTTAAATACTTTGAGTTGTTATCTACTGTTCTAAAAAGCTTTCTTTATACTGCACCTTTTATTGTTGCTTTATAATGAGTTGAGTATTCTTGAACTAAGTTGAGTATTTCTGAGTTTTAGTATCCTTGAGTATCTTTGACTTGAGATGAAGTAAGTATGTTCTTTCTTTTAATCAGATCAGGTTTATGTATGTGCTTTACAGTCCCCTTGCATGCTCGTACATTTCATGTACTGATGCCATTTTGCTTGCATCTTTCATGATGCAGATACAGTTAACCAGGTTCATCAACAGGCGCTCTGTTAATACCACTTGCAGTCCCAGAGTTTGATTGGTGAGCCTCCTTGCTTTCCGTAGGGCTCCACACTTTACTTTCATTTTCAATTTGTTAGGATGATTGGGGGTCTTGTCCCGACATCCATCATAGTATTGTTAGAGGCTTTATAGTTAGTAGAGTTTTGAGAAGTCTGTTTCATTTTCAATTGCTAACGTTCTAGACTTGAGTTTCCTCTTTTGGCCAGTTGAATGATTTTTTAAAACATTGTGATCTATTTATTTTGAGACTGTTTTGAGAAAACCATTTACTTTTGAGTTCTTGTGATGTTGAGAAAGTCTTTCCCTGAGTATTGACCAAGGTCAAGGGTTCACTTAGGAACCATTGATTGTTCTCGATTGCCAGTCGCGTCCAGGATGTAGGCTCGGGGCGTGACATAAAAAACACTAAAACACGATAAACTTTGTTGGGTTGTCATTAAATTTTTTAAGAAAGAAAATCGACACACTTATGTTAGTTATTTTTCACGCAAAAATATAGAAAATCTCTCAAAAAGAAATTGTTCCTTTTAAAAAAATGAATGATCATCCGTCAATTTTTAGTTTTTTAGAATACTAACGGACGAACACTGATTTTAAAAATGCAAAATTGCAGTTGAAGAGCATAATTAAGAATAAAGAAATCATAAAATCAGTATTTTGTGTTTAAATGGAACATTAAAAATAGAGTTGAGGGGTCAATTTTTCTTTTTAAAGAAAAAAGTACTTTTTTTTTGCTTTTACTCTCTTAGAGAAAGTGTGATGCATACACTTGATACGCTCAAATTACACCTCCTTAAAGAAGCATAAGCGATCGTTATCAAGTAAAGAACCCAACTTGTAGGTTGGGGTCAATCCCACAAGGAAAATGGCTTAGACTTTACTTTAACCAACAATTATATTCAATTAGTCAAATTACTTCCAAAAACAAGTAATTTAAAGGGCGGGTTTTGTGAAACAAATTGTAAGGATTCAATAAGTAATCAGTAATCAAAAGTCAATTTTGGTTGTTATCAAGATGAGAGAAATAACTAGGGTATACGTGTTCCCCACAAGCTCATAACGCAGTAATCCTAGTAATAGCAATCCTCTCCTAGTGTACTACATGCAAAGTGATAAGTTA
>JAJOOS010031011.1:0-11428 GCA_029582725.1 Solanum chiquidenum
ATTTAAAAAAAAAAAAAAAAAAAAAAATTTTTACAAAATCGCTGCCACAGCAGCGATTTTTAATTAAAAAAAAAAATAAAATTTTTTAGACGAAATCGCTGCTTGGGCAGCGATTTTGTCATTTTGTCAGAGGAAAATCGCTGCGTCAGCAGCGATTTTGCCCTTTTGGTTAAAAAAAAAAGTGATATGCCCTTTTGGAATTTTTGACAATTTTTTTTGCCCTTTAGGCTCCGGACTCTATAATCATTGATGACGAAGTGGAAGGGTTGAAAAGGAATCAATTGAACATATTGGGGAGCTTTCACAAAAGCCAATTAATAGTCGACATGTGAGGTCACTATCTTTTTTATCTACTTGAAAAGTTGGTGGGTATAAGACTTTCTTCAATGAAGTGTCTCATTCTCACTGCAATTCATACAATTATAACAAGCAACATTTGAAGTAAAAGTAAAGCTAGTTAAATTCATAATCACTCAGTTTCATATTACATGGTCCTTGTTTGATCTGACATATTTATTAAGAAAATTAATTAATTTAAGGTGTGTATATTTTACATAACTAATTTTATCAATGATATTTTAATTAGAATTATAAATTTGAACTTTACTATTTTATGTAATTATTTAATACTAGCAATAGTATGGAAAAAAAAAACTCTATTGATTTATTAGAATAGACAAATAATATGAAATATCTATTTTTATACAAGATCAAGTAAAATGAAATTACTACAATAAAAATAACTTTTAGCGGCAATAAATAAATACATGATTAAAGAGTGCTAAGGTCTTTACCAGCTTTAGAGACATATACAAAAATTGCTAATTACCGCTAAAAATCTAGTGACAATTAAGCTATTAACGTTAATTAATTACTGCTATAGATTATTTTTGAGGTAGTGAACGGAGAGTACAATTTTCCACCTTAGTTTGCCAACCGTTGAGAAGTTGCAAATTGCAAGTCCACATCTTGGTTGTCTCAGAGTCAGTTAATGGAGACTTCTATATGTTTCCACCTTCCTATTTTTGTACAATATATATAATTTTTTAACATATGATCATCAACAATTATTAACAATTGAATATGTTTCCAGTATGATCACATAGTATTATATAACGCCTTTTTTTTTCTATTATATATATAAGATTTATATATACGTATGTTTTTTTCAAGTAAAAGATTCCATGTTGCATGAGAAAAGACAGATATGTATGTTCTTAATTATTTCTTGTATACTTTGACAATTAGGTATTTAGCTTTCGAGCTGTTCTTCTATTCTATAAGCTCCAAAGAAACGGTCGTCGTTAAATTATACTAACTATAATATGAATGATATACCTGGCAAATTTAAAAAGTAAAAGTGGACATCCAACTGTAAATAAATTATTCAAGATTAACACTTATACGCAAAGAAAAACAAACAAGCAAAATGCACCATAAAAATAGATATTTATTATGGAGATCATATAATATATGAGTAACATAATATGAAAATGATTAGTTCTAAAGAAAACTTGATCATTATAACTATGAAATGTCATTATAAAATATAATTGATATTTAAAGGTATGATTAAGTAGATCTTTGTTTAGCTTTTAATTAATTAATGATCTATGGACCTTTTTGTCATTCATTCTTTTTCACAGTTCATGCACCGTGGACTCAAGTCAGAGTAAGCACCAATATGAGTTGTGGTGTACTGGTGAGACTGCTTCATTTTAAACCAGAATTCTCAAGCTCGAGACCAGGGTATAGAGAAAATTCTATTGAGAGTGTCACCCCAAAATGGGCCCTGCAAGTACAGTCAGAGATCCAATATGGACACCGAATATTGGGTTGAAAAATAATTTAGACTGCAGAGACACGCTAATGATCAGCAATCGGTCAAATCATTGATAATAATTGGTTTTGTTTTCATAATTAATTATAGTTTATATTTTCAATCTTTCAACACTTTGACACATGTCCTAGGTGTGTTTGGTCAATTTATGGAACTGTCTCAACTAATTAAGTCTTGATATTGGTGCATGGAAATTAAAATTACATATTACAATATTCCTGTTGGTTTTGTCTATGAATGAGACACTTAAAGAAAAACAATGATTGCAACATTATAATTTTTTATTTATAGAATACGAGGGTAAATAGTAGCACTTTTTAGTCATTAGGACCACTACATTTTTTGTGATACGAGGGAGTGAAAAACATACAGTTACATGATCATTACCAAGGGATTGAAGAAGTGCAAACCTAATTATTGTTATATATGTAGACAATTGACAAATCAAGATTTGTTTTTTTGAGGATAATAATCGTACTTTAATTTAGTCTTTAGGACCACACTATTTTTTTCTAATAAGACAAAATGCAACTCAAGTATGCTAGCTTAATGCATAATTTTCCAACTTGGCCATGTTTTCTAGTGATAATAATTAAGTTGAATTACATATTTTACTTATATATATATATATCAATCAAATTAACAACAAGCATATATATATCCAAATCGTATTTTTAATTTCTATACTTTGATGAAGACATTATTGACATGCCAACGACTAAATTGATTAGTTTATATATTTTATGGACTTATGGTGTACGTGTTAGATTATATATCTTTCAAGGATATAATGTTTATAATAAATTCATTACAACCAATGGCGAGCAAAATGCATGGAAGATTGACTGAAGAAGTTAAATACTCACCTCTGTACGTCTCAAATTATTATCCATCGGTCCCAAAATAATTAAGTGTCGCTTTAGAAAATAAATAGTGCCAAAATATAATTGTCGCTTGTTTAAAATTAATTTATTCGTTTATTTTTATTTGTTATAGTTGAATTTGGTATATTCATTAAAAAATAAAAACATGACAATTTTGTCGTACAAGTAAATATTAAAAAAAATTACTTTATTTTAGAAAGAAAATAAAGTAAGATAACAAATTAAACGAAGAAATATGAACGTGCACCAATTTCTTTCTATGACATACGCGAATTATTTTTACCTACCTCTCTCCTGCAATTTGCTCATGATCAGTCATGCTGATATCAAAATTCATCTTTTTATTCTTTTCTTTTTCTGTTATTCAAATAAAATTTTACTCATTAATTTTAAATATTATTTTGTGCATTTCAATTTGTTTGTCTTAATTTTTTATTTTTTTTCCTCCCTAGGAGCTCCCACCTTTTTTGCTCCCTTGGTACTCAAACTCGCAATCTTCGGATTGAAAGTGAGGTGTGTTTACCATCCGAACAACTCCCTCTCGTCATTTGTTTGTCTTAATCACTTTCCTTTTCAGTTCATTTTTTTTATATAGAAAAATCTTAACTTTTCATATTACATGTTTTAATTAAGACCACAAAATTAAATAATATTTTAATACATTTGGCATATCTTTAATTTAAAATAATAAAATTCAAATTTTTTTCTTCTTCATTTTTAAATTTTGCGTCAAGTCAAAACCAAATAAAAAAATTATAACATAATTATTACTTATTATTTTTTTAAACAGCCCTTATTTCGATCCAAGAAAACTTTTTTCGATGAGTTTTTTGTAGTTGGTTTTAATATCTTACTTATTACAGAAAACTTAAGGTACGCTCATTAATTGTTTTTTGGAAGAGTTAAAGCAGTAAGTATAATTTTGTACTAATTTACTCATCGACTAAAGGAGAGAGAGAAGGACATAATCATTTTAATAAGTCACTATACAAGATCCAGTATGAACAGTAGAGTACAAAGGATTGTACAATAAAGGTTAAGAAGAAAATTTATTGGAATAGATTTTGACATGTGCTGCTTGTTAGATACCTTCATACATATGAGTGCTTTTAATTTGACACAAAGTTTTAAAAAAGTAAAAAATAAATAAATTGAAAAAGTTGATTAAAAAAAATGTAAGAAGACCATGTTACTTCTATTTGCTTTCTTGTATCTTATTTTTGAGATTTTGTATGTGTTGTATCGGTTAAGTTCCGACCACTCTTATCAATGTAATAGATGGCTTGTCTATACTTTTTCTCCTCAAACTTTGAAATCACACACTAAAAGCTCACAATCAATCAAAAGAAGCAATGCAAGAGAAAAGAGAAGAAAGTAGGGTAGAAGGCAAAATGACATAGTTTTTGATTAAAACAGCTAGGAAAAGATATTTTTTTTGTAACGAACTAAAAGAAAATTATACTAAACATATTGAAACAAAAAGGTGGATAAATCTAATAACAGATATTGAATCATGTAGCTATAAATTAAATATGTTACGTGAAAAAGTAAAACCAAAAGATTAACAAAAAATGCTAGACATTTTTTTTTTCGCACTAAAAGAAAAGTATACTAAACATATTAAAACAAAAAAGGTAGATAAATCCGAGATCAGATATAATAATAGGTCATTTTCTAATTAGATAAAAGAATTTAGACAACCAAACGCCATTTTTTCTGATATAGTCGAGAGTCCATTAATTTTGAATCATTTTTTTTATTTTAAAAAAAGAAGAAGGTTGTTCGTAGGTTTTGGCTCTCAATTTTTATGTTTTTTTAGTAGTACATGTATAAAAAGTTAAATTAACACCAAAATTAAATTAAATCCCAACTTTAATATCATTATAAAAAAATAAATTTTGAACTTAGTTCAACATCAAAAACCTCTTTTCAAAATCACATGAGGGAGAACATATCTCCATCCTACATGAATAGGTTAATAGGTGTATATACATATGCACAGGCTTTGTACAGTGTGTGTCTCTTGTAATTTTTTTCCCTTTAGGGATACTTAGTTTTTACCATATATATGTGTACTATGCTGAGAATTAATTTTGTTTGGTAGCTTTGGTATTTCTATTAATGTATGTATATGTATGTACATCTACACTGTCTAATAAAACAAAGCCTGTTACCATATGATTACACTTACTAGAAATAGTTACAAATAAATATAGTATATACTTACTACTTTGGAAGATGTCAAATTAATCAAGGTACAGCCAACAATTAGTTAAGCAGCTTTATTTTATTTGAACACATGAAACACTTGGGAGTCTTGAACTTTAAGGTAAAGATTAATGCAAAAGTTTTAGAAATTAATTAATTAATTAAAACCTTTTTAATAATATTTGAGATGAAAATTTCTATAAGCTACTACTTGAAAACAGAAATTAGAAATAAGCCTATCCATTTGACTTGTGTACCTCTTAAATAATTAAATAAATCTCTTTATTTATTTTTTGTTTTATTTTAAATCCCATGTCAGTACTCTTTAAATAAGACAAATAACATAACAAGAGACCTTGTCCATTTCTCTATCTATAAAGAGAGCAAAGCTAGAAAACTTCCAAGAAAATGAACAACTAAAAAAACAACAAAATTAGAAACAAAGAGAAAAAAAAAACAAGAAGAAGAAGAATTAAGAGAAATGGGAAGAGCTCCTTGTTGTGATAAGAACAATGTTAAAAGAGGGCCATGGTCACCAGAAGAAGATGCTAAGCTTAAAGAATTCATTGAAAAATATGGTACTGGTGGAAATTGGATTGCTCTTCCTCAAAAAGCTGGTAAGTTCGGTCGATCGCAGTAACTTATAGTTCAAACCTTGTATTTATTTTAGAAAATTCACTCAATATATGTACATTCAAAAATATAACAGCAATAATATGTATAGTGTAATCTCACAAATAAGTCTAAGGAGGATAGGATGTTATACGCAGACGTTACTCCTATAAATATTGAGTAGAAAAGTTGTTTTATATAAACCCTTAGATTCAAAAGAAAAGAAGAATTTGAAGCAGGATTGCAAGAAAATAAGACAATAAAATATCAGGCAACAAAGCAAATGAAGCAATAAACAGTAGTAATAAACACTAAAGAAAAAGAAATTACACGATTACTACTAATAAGGAGGTACGTTCGAAATTTAGAATCAATAAAGTTTAAATCTTGACCGTAAAAAGTATTTATTTATATTTGCTGTTGATATAATTTGATGAGATTATGGTTTTGAATCAGGATTAAAGAGATGTGGAAAGAGCTGCAGATTGAGATGGCTAAATTATCTAAGGCCTAATATAAAGCATGGTGATTTTTCTGATGAGGAAGATAGGGTTATATGCAGTTTATATGCCAGCATTGGAAGCAGGTAACAAAGTTTTTAAATAAGTCAAAATTATTTAACAGTTTTTCCATTTTTTTCCTATTCTGGTCACTAATTAATTATCTATCACTACCTTTATTTTACCTTAAATTTCTTCAGTTATCATGTGTTTGCATATGACTTTTGAGACAAAAGTAAATCCCAAAAATTAAAAAAAAAATAAAAATTGAAAGAAGAACTTCAATGGAGTAGAAAATAAATATTAAATTAAGACTCTAAGAAAAGTACTACTTATTTAATTTTGTTGGGTTCTGACTGAAGATTCTACCATTTATGGACATTTCATCTGCATGCATCCCAGTTTTAGATCTTGGATCAAGTCCTTAATTACAGCTGTTAGGACACAGTCCATAAAATGTAAAACTATTCAATTTTCTGGATAACAATATTCATCTTTTATGACAATATTCTATTATTACAGTTAAGATAATTTGAAATCAATTTTCCATATTTATAACAATACTTTGCTAAAACAACTAAAATATATCCAAACAAACAACGTTATTATAGAAAAATTTAACTATATAGCTTATGAATTTGAGTTTAAATTTTCTATAACATGTAACTTTTCGTAACAAGTTTGATATACTTAAAAGCTGATTAAATTGTATAATAATCATCTATAGATGGTTTAATTAAATTTAAAAATGTAAAAATTATTTATATGTTGAATATATATTATAACTTAAATGACGTTGTACATTTATGCAGGTGGTCAATTATAGCAGCTCAGTTACCTGGAAGAACCGACAATGATATAAAAAATTATTGGAACACAAAGCTTAAGAAGAAGCTCATGGGTTTTATTCAGTCATCATCTAATATTAACCAGAGAACTAAATCACCTAATTTATTATTCCCTCCTACAAGTACTCTTCAAACAACTTTTCAACCCCAATCCCAAGCATCAATTTCAAATCTTTTAAGAGATTCATATCTAGAGCCCATTCCACTAGTCCAACCAAATTTCATGTACAACAACAATAACATGATGAACTTTCAATTAGGTATAAATAATCAACATTCTTATAATTTTCATGATCAAAGCTTAATGAATCCCATGCAAGCAATTAGTTCTTGTTCCTCATCTGATGGGCTAAGTTGCAACCAAATTAACTATGCAAATGAGGAAATAATGTGTCAAATTCCTTTTGAAGAAACCCAAAAGTTTACACTTGACAATTATTGTAGTACTTGGGCTGATCATCAAAAGGCAAATGGATATTTTGGGAATAACTTTCAAAGTAGTCAATTACAGTATGATCATCATACTAATATTGAAGAAGTTAAGGAGTTGATTAGTAGTAGCTCTAGCAATGGCAATGGATGTAACAATGTAGGATACTGGGGTTAATTTTAATTTTATTTTGTAGGTGTGAGTACTTGTAATGGAATTTATTCATGGAAAGCTTTTATTTTGCTTCCACTGAATTAGTTCTAGCTTTTATCTTCTTCTTATTTTATGTAGTGATGATGTAATATATCATGATCATTGTTAATTACTACTTACTTTCTTTCTCCCTGAGTCACTTTTTTTTTTCGGTCTCAAAAAGAGATGACACAATTCTATATTGAGTAACAACATTGATGAGTTATTTTAAATCACGAATTTATAAGTCGTTATATTTCTTAAAGTATAATAGTGTCATATAAATTAAGACGGAAAGAGAGTATGTGTTATGTATTACTGCCAGTGGTACGATGTATTTGTCTGCTACCCCTACTTCCCCTATCCTCTTTATAGTCTCCATCCTATCTATCTACAAGTACTCTGAAAAATATGTAAATTTAGTTCATGGTGAAAGTACTCAAGAAGCCTATCATATCATGATGCAAGAGTCAGACAGTGAAAGTCACTAATCAAGCACCCACTGTACGTTCTTCAATAAAACAAAGTATTCCCTCGTCTCAATTTTTGAGCTAGTTTAATTTGGTATGGAGTTTAAAAAAGAAGGAAAGATTTTTGAAAAATTTAGTTTAAAATAAGTCATATATACTTGTGTGGCTAGAAATCATTTCATTTAAGTTAAAATGAGCATTTTAGAGTTAAATTGTTACTAAACGTAGAAATATGTTATTTTTTTTAGACCGATTAAAAATAAAAGTAAATCATATTAATTGGGACAGAGAGACTAATAGTATTTTGGCACTATAGAAAATTAAAGATATGTCCTGGTAAAATCAGAATTAATTTAAGTCAATATGCCAGCAAAAAGAAGATAAACAATACCTACTGCAAGGAAATCTTTAGGGGTTGTATTTTTAATTTAGCTAAAGATATGAAAATGACAGGAAAAACAAATTCAGAATCTCTGTCCTATTCAAAAAAAATAAAAAATTAAACCTTTACAAGTTATATAATATTCGTTTACCATATAACACGTTGGTTGGGGCAGGCATCAATTGCAGTACAACAGTACGTAATATAAAATTATGCATTATGCATCGATCGAGTAATGTACGTATAATGAGATGATTAAGATATATTCCTCTACCCCTTAGTTAATCAGACGACATCTTGTACTCAACTACTAAAAATGAAGAACCTTTTAGTAGGAAAAATTTAAACCTTCAATAGGTTTATTCATTATGAATTTAAATTAGAAATACTAGTAAATTTTTGTTCATCAGTTGTTCGTAGAAACAATATAAAACTAAGCAAAAGGAAAAGGAAATAGGGGAAAAAAGTTAATATTACGATAAAGGTAGTAAAAGCTCGGAATTGAGGGATAATTTCACTTGATGAGCTTCCTGCCTTCCATCGTTGAAGTTAAAACCAGTCTAAACTTCATTTTCCTTTAATATAATTAAAACGATATTGAATTGATGAGTTTATTTCTGGTATTTTTAATAATTGGTTCTATAATGGATGATGGGGTGGCTTACGATTTGATTGATTGATCATTGACTATTGTTTTTTTGTTTGGGATATAATTAATATTTGAAGTGTCCCCATTAAAGTTGACATTGCTCAGCAATAGTATCATCTTAGGTAAGCCATATTTGTCTGCAATATACATAAACCAAGTACTCAACTTGGAAAATAAAATGTTCCCTTCTTTTTTATTTTCCTTATATATAATATAAGCTTATGTTAAAAAAAATATATTAAATTAGTAGTTGGATTTAACTACTTAGTCTAGTTGACCCACAATGTGAATATGTTTGACAGTACTCATATAACTAATTAGTGTCACGACTTTTCTTCCTCATTACTTTTGAGTAACAACCTAACCTATTTCTTTTTAAAAAAATTCAATAAGAAGGCATTTGAATAATGTCAACGCTACAACAACTTTGAATCATAACTCATAAAGTCATAAGCCTATTAATTTTAAACACGGATTGATTTGTATGTTTTGATGAAAAATAATATTATGTAACAAATTAATAACTCTTATTTTACGTATTTCAACTACTTATAACACTTTTACTTTCTTCATATTTGTTAATCAGTAGAAGTTGTTGCATCATTAGTATTGGTAAATTAAAGTAAAAGTTAGCCCCATTATTTGTACTTATCCTGATTGAGAAGTTTAAAATATTTTAGATAAGAACGCTAGACATAACACTTTGTGTAATAGTATAAATTTTTCAAAGAAATAGTACTGTCAACGCTAATAAGAATACTATGTAGAAGTATTTGCAATCATAAAGGTCATACTACCACAACTATTTTCAAAAGTATTAATCACTTATTAAAATTCTAAAGTCTCATATATCGAAGGGAAAAACTTGAAAATGTATTACTAATTATTAGTTTCTTGAATCACTTGTGAAGTTCCATTGATCGTACAATAAAAGTCATTTAATTTTTATTAGGCGCTACTAAGAGTAAAAATTGAATTCAGATATGTTAAATTACCTCATTTCAACCGTTTTCAATTTCATTTTTTTTTACTTTGAAGGAGTAGATTCAAATAAATTTTTTGAAATGAAAATGAACAAAAGAAAGGTCTGTCCCATCAAGCAAGAAAGAAAGAAAAGTTAGGAACAGACGATTAAATTAAGTATCGAGTAAGTAACTTAATCAAATGGTCATTCAATTATAGAGAATTCCGTTAAAGTTATTTGTATTTTTTTTTTTAATATCAATAAAGTCATTCAATTAATTAGAAGAGTGTATCTATTATCTACAAAGTCATTACAGCCAAAACAACTAAATAAACAGTAATTATATAAATCTCCACTCTTGGTTTCGATTGACTTACCTTTTTAGTTGTTGTGCTTTCCTCTCTTATTTTATTTTTTTGTTATAATTACTTATTATTATTACAAAAAAGATTAATTTAAATATTTTTTTGTTATAATTACTTATTATTATTACAAAAAAGATTAATTTAAATAATTTATCATTGATGATATATTCTTTTGTTTAACTACTTTTATAATTATAAACATCATTTTTCAAGTTTTTTTTTTTCATTTCCATTGTTATTCACGTGACGTATACATTAGTATTTCCTTCATAAAATTTATCAGCCAGATTAATTAGATACTCCCCAGAGTTCACAGGAATTGGAATGAATATTCTCACGGTAAATTTTATCTTCTGAAATAAAACAAGAAAAAATATAGTAATAGCAGGGTAGTTTGTTTTTTAAATTTTGTAATTTGTAATTAAAAAATAAGCATTGTAATGAGGTTTGAAATATCATAGGTGTAAACAATGTCCGGGCAATATAACAATAACAACATACTCAGGAAATTTCACAAATAGAATTCGAGGAGGGTAGAATATAGGTCCTAGAATATATACAGCGGACGTCCACGTTTTTTCTCATAAACAGTAGTTGAGTAGCAGAAGATGGTAAGTCCAGCCCAAATTTTAATAAGGCCCATTCTATACCAAGGTAAGCCTTACGTGATGGCTATCGGCCCTCCGAGATACCTTAAATGGGCTCAACTAAATCCAATATACATGAATCTATAATGTAAAAATTATGCAAATCACATAGTATAAGAAAGAAATTACTTCCTATCCCTATTCTTTCATAAATTACCAAAAATCCCTATTTTTAGTGTCTTTCGGATACATAATATTGCAAGCGGATACTTTAATTAATAACAGGCGGATACTTAAATTAATAAGTTGTTCTTATCAGTTTAATGCGTTAAATAAGGGATTAAAAACAGAAATTATAATTGACTCCCACTATTAACGCGTACGTTTCTTCCTTTAACCAATCAGTCATTCATAAACCTCTAACTGAATTAGAAATTTTAAATTTCAAATTATGAAACTTTCTCCATGTTCTTCGAAAATTCAGTAGAAGTTTGATT
>JAJOOS010031012.1:0-13131 GCA_029582725.1 Solanum chiquidenum
ATGGAGTTTTTGACCTTAAAACCATCAATAGTAACATAAATCATCATTTGAAATACTTTCATGCAATAACCCAAGCTTAGAATTGAAATTGGGGTTTTAGTGTTTTTGAAAAACATTGAAATCACTTTGATTTGGCTCTTTGATTGAAAGGAGAATCAAAGATAAAATCCCCATACCTTTGTGATTAATTTCCTTAGGAATTTGAAGAGAAATCAGTAGGATCCCATACCCTAGCTTGAAGCTTCATCAATGGCTTCCATGGAGTTTTAGAGAGAATTTATTTGAGAGGAAAGGTTCAATTTGAATAATGGGGTCTTATTCTAGGTCTTGGGGTTTTAACCCACTTAAAATACCCTAAAATAAATAGAATAATCGATTATAATAATTCCCCAAAGTACCCCTCACTTAGTTGGACCTTTTCAACAAGTCAAACTTGAGTTTTATTTTCACAGATTTCGTCGGGAAATAAGTTCGCGACGCGGAGCTGTTCCCGCAAGTTTCTGGAAATTAAATTTTGAGACAGAAGAGTCCGCGATGCGGACCAAAACTATTGGCCCTTGGTGGAGCTAGTCTGCGACGCGGACATGCTCCCTCCAAGCACAACTTCAAGCTTCCCTAGAACACACTAGCACGCAAACAACTAGTTTTCAAACATCTTGAACGTCTCTTTGACGTTTGACTTCAAACTCAACTAAACTGACCTATAAACTCATTTTCAAAAATTTATACAAGTTTATCAACTACTATAACGCATGTGAAGCTCTAATTATCCTATTTCATTTTGAGGGGTGTTACACATATTGTCCAAGCTATGATGATATAATGTGGGTTTTAAATCATGAAAGATGAATCTATGACGATATGCATGTTCTTATGAAATTGATAAAAATGATTTAAGTTGCTTTGAGAGTAAAGCATGAATGTTATTGATAAAGAACATGACTTAAATTTCTTTGGGAGTAAAGCATAAATGTTCTGATTATTGTTGTGTTGTGAAAGGATTTCTTATACACAAATGAAAGTATGATTGTGAAAGTTTTTCTCACATAAGGACTCTTAGTGTTGAAAGGTTTTATCACATAAGGATTCTTAGTGTTGAAAGGTTATTCTCAACTAAACTTTGAATCAAAGATTTAGGAGCTATAATAAAGAAACCTAGCTTGGATTGGCTATTTAATGTGTGTGCCATGAAAGATAAGTTAAGAAAATAATTATGACTATTCCATAGAATTTATGCCTAGCACCGAGAGGATATTGAGATGGAAGCGATCTCGTAGCTAGAGGTTGGGTTTCTAGTAGAAATTTCCTTAACCCATACCTATGTGCCACCATATAAAGATTGTCTTAGATAGACAATGATTGTCTCAAATATACATTAGCTAGTGGATCAACGTAATCTAGAAGTTAAGGTTCTTGCCTTGGCAAGTAAGAACACCCCCTTTTGTGTGGGGAAGACACCGGATTCCATGTTATAGCTCACATGGTCTGAAATGTTGGTTAACGCTACTTCCCAGAATAATGATAATCTAACGTTACTTAAGAAGTATTTCCCAAATGTTTGAAAGGGAAGTTTTACCTGCATTTGATCATGACTATTATGATGTATTCACACCTCTTTCTTATGGTTTTAACTTGGTCTTTGCTTGAGCATGAAAAGGTACTTTCTTGCATGATTTATATCTCTATGCATTGTTATCATACTTGGTACATTTTTGTACTAAGGCATACTCTTTCCTACATTTTTATAAAAATGTAAGGTCCGATGCTCCAGGTTCATAACCCCATAGCTAGGAGTCATCTTGACCATACTTAGTAGTGGTGAGTCCTTATGTTTCGAGGACCGACCCTTTTATCACTTTCAGTCTTTACTTTTCTAATATTTTACATGACGCCATGGTTACGTCAGGTCACTCATGATGTAATAGATGGATATTGAAACTATGTACACTTCCACTTTGTTTTAAGAACTCTTTTATGATAAGGTGTCTTTTAAATTCTCTTGAATTTCTGTTATCTTATTTATTTATGCTAAGAGGCTTGTGTAGGGACTCTTGGGGTGTTATACGCCATGTTACACCTAGGATCTACTTTGGGTCATGACAAACTTGGTATTCATAGAACTAGGTTTAGAAAGGTCTTAGGAAGTCTCATAAGTCACGTCCAATAGAGTCGTGTTCATGAGTATGAAGCACACCACATTTATGAATAAGAAGACTAGGAAACTCCACTTCTTTCATTACTCTAAGTCGTGCGATCGAGTATAACTCTATATGTCCTTTCTCCTAATCGGTATCTTATGCCTTTTAGGAAATGATACCTTGAAGAGCTTACGTTAAGAGGAATATGAATTAGAATGTGGAACAAAAAGTTCCTCCTCAAACTCCTCAAGTTCCAACGACCCTTTGGCCGAACAAGTGACTAATATGGAGGTCCTTTGAAGTTTTGGATCGAGCCATGATGGCTCAAGCTAATAGGGAGGTTGTGTTCCCTGTGAACCCAAATGTGGGTACGGCGACAACTAAAGTAGTAGACTTCACTAGAATGAATCCTTTAGAGTTTCATGGTTCTGAGGTTGAGTTAGACCCTGAAGAGTTCATTGAAGAGGTGTACAAGGTGTTGATGATCATGGGAGTGACGCCGGTGGAAAAGGAGGAATTGGTTTCTTATCAACTTAAGGGTGTTTCTCAAATATGGTTCAATTAATGGAAAGAAGAGAGGGCGAAGGATACAAGTCCTCTTGATTAGGAAAAGTTCAAATTTGTTTTCCTTGATAGGTTCTTTCCCCTTAAAATGAGGGAGGCAAAGGTTCTTGAAGTCATCAACCTTTATCAAGGAAACATCAATATGAAGGAATATTCATTGAAGTTCACACAATTTTCTAAGTATGCTCCTACTATGAGTGCCGATCCTAGGGAAAGAAAGAGTAAATTCATTTCAAGTGTGTCTGAAATGGTGGTTATTGAATGTCCTACCACCATGCTTATCAATGATATGGACATTTCTCATCTTATGGTTCATGTTTAACAAATAGAAGAAGAGAAACTTCGAGAAAGATCTAGGGAGACAAATAAGGCAAGGACCGGTGATGGTAACTTCTCATATTCAAGGTCCGATTGACAAGGTCATTCTAATTTCCGACAAAAGTTTTTAGGGTAAGGTTCCTCCAATGCTCGTTCTAAGTTTACAAAGATATGGTGTCCAACCCTACGCCTCAAGGAGGGAATGACGGTAGATCTTCATTGCCTACTTGTGCTAAGTGTGGGAGGAAGCATGAAGGCAGATGTTTAGCCAGTATGGATGGTTGTTATGGTTGTGGTAAGAGGTTCCATACGATAAGGGATTGTCCAATGGTTACAGCTAAGGGAAGAAAAGGTAATCAAGCTCCTCCTAGTGGTTCGATTTCAAGTGCCCCAAAGCAAAATCGATTATATGCACTTTAAACTTGTCATGAGCAAGACGGTTCTCCCGATGTGGATACTCGTATGTTTAAAGTCTTCCAACTTAATATTTCTGCTTTACTTGACCCCAGTGCTACCTTGTCTTTTGTGACACCCTATGTGGCCATGAAATTTGATATTCTTCCGGATGTGTTGTTAGATCCCTTGTATGTATCTACTCCAGTTGGTGATTTTATTGTTCCTAAGAGGGTCCATATAAAGTGTCATGTCTCCTTCTCTCATAGAGTCACTAATGTTGATCCTGTAGAGCCTAATATACTAGATTTTGATGTTATCGTTGGTATGGATTGGCTGCATTTATGTTATGCTTCTATTGTTTGTAGAACTCGAGTAGTCAAGTTTCAATTTCCAAATGAGCCTATCCTAGGGTGGGAAGGGGAAAATTCTATACCAAAAGGTCAGTTTTTTCTTATCTTAAAGTTAGAAATATTATTTCTAAGGGTTGCATTTACTAAATAGGTAGGGTGAGGGATTAAGATTCTGAAACCCTGACTCTTGAGTCGGTCCCCGTTGTAAATAAGTTTCTAGAAGTGTTTCCAGATGATCTACCCGATATCCTCTAGAAAAAGAAATAGACTAAAGTATTGACCTTGTTTCTAGAGATGCAACCTATCTCTATTTCTCCTTACCGAATCACTCCAGCAAAACTTAAGGAATTAAAGGAGTAATTGAAAGATTTATTGGATAAGGGTTTCATCCGACCATGTATCTCTCCATGGGGTGCTCCAGTTTTGTTTGTTAGAAAAAAATATGGTTCACTCTGTATGAGTATTGACTATCGGCAACTAAACAAGGTTACAGTTAAGAACAAATATCCTCTTCTAAGGACAAATGATTTGGTTGATCAACTTCAAGGAGTAAGTTACTTCTCTAAGATTGATCTTTGGTCGGGTTATCACTAATTGAGGGTGAAGGAAGATGACATTCTAAAGATGACTTTTTGTACTCAATATGGTCATTATGAGTTTTTGGTTATGTCATTTGGTTTGACTAATGCTCCGGTGGTATTTATGAATTTGATAAATGGGGAATTTAGGCAATACCTTGATATATTTTTTATTGTGTTCATTGATGACATATTGATCTATTCGAGGAGTGAAGGCAAGCATACCGATCATTTCAGAATTGTGTTGCAAGTTCTCAAGAACCAAAATTTCTTTGCAAAGTTTAGCAAATGCGAGTTTTGGTTGAGGTATGTAGCTTTTCTTTGTCACATTGTTTCCAGTAAAGGTATTGAGGTAGATCCTAAGAAGACGGATGTAGTCAAGAGTTGGCCTAGACATCTATCCCCTTGAGATATTAGGAGTTTCTGGGGTTTGTATGGTTACTGTGGAAGGTTTGTTGAAGGATTCTCTTCGATTACCTCCTTATTAACGACATTGATCCAAAAGAAAGTCAAGTTCATATGGTCCGAAGCACGTGAGAGGAGCTTTCAAGAATTGAAAGATAGACTTACTTCCACTACGGTGTTGACTTTACCAGAAGGAATTGATGGATTTGTGGTTTATTGCGATGCCTCAAGAATTGGGTTTGTATGTGTCCTTATGAAAAATGAGAAGTCATTGCCTATGCCTCAAGGAAAATTAAAATTCATGAAAATAATTATCCTCCCCATGACCTTGAACTAGTAATGGTTGTTGTTCACAAAATGAATTCGTACGCAAGATACTGAATTGGATCCCTTTTATAGATGGGTTGTTTTAGCCTTAAAGATTAGGAGGCATTACTTATATGGTGTTCATGTGGATGTTTTTACCAACCACTAGAGCTTACAATATGTGTTTAAATAGAAGGTTCAGAATATTCACCAAAGAAGGTGGCTTGAGTTACTAAAAGATTATGACATGAGTGTTCTAAACCACCTCGGTAGGGCAAATGTAGTGGTGGATGCTCATATATCATTATCAATGGGTAGTGTTGCTCATATTGAGGATGATAAGAAGGAGCTAGTTCGAGATGTTCATAGATTGGCCTGGTTGGGTGTTCACTTAGTTGACTCTACCAAAGGTGGTGTTATGGTTCACAATGGTTTAGAATCTTCTTTTTTGGAAGATGTGAAAGCCCATCAAGGTCATGATCCGACTTTTTTTGAGTTAAAGGAAGCAATATTTAAGCTTATTCATTCCTGTCAAATTTTCTTATTTGGCGGAGGACTATGCATAGTTGTATTTGAGAGAAATGGTTAGGTTGCATGGAGTGCCCTTGTCTATTATCTCTGATCGTGGTACCCAGTTTACTTGTCTGTTTTAGAGATCTTTCCAAAAGGGTCTTAGTAGTACTCGTGTTAAGCTTAGTACAATCTTTTATCCACAAACCAATGGGCAAGAGGAGCATACTATCCAAATTGTGAAATATATGTTAAGAGAATGTATAATTGACTTCAAGGGTGATTGGGATGATCACTCACCTTTGATTAAGTTTGCATATAATAATATCTATCACTCAAGTATTGGTATGGCTCCATTTGAGGCTTTCTATGGTAGGAGGTGTAGATCTCCCATAGGCTGGTTTGAAGTGGGTGAAGTCTCTTTGATAGTCCCCGAGTTGGTGCATGAGGCTATGGAGAAAGTTCAGCTTATTAGAGAAAGGTTGAAAATGTCTCAAAGTCGGCAAAAGCCCTATGTCGATGTTAGAAGGAGAGACCTTGAGTCTGATGTTAATGATTGTGTCTATTTAAAAATTTGACCCATGAAGTGTGTAATGAGATTTGGTAAGAAAGGGAAGCTTAGTGCCCGCTATGCGGTCCCGTATCAAATTTTGTGGTGAATTGGCAAAGTTGGTTATGAACTTGATTTACCTAATGATTTGGCATCAATGCATCCAGTTTTTCATGTCTCTTTGTTGAGGAAATGTGTTGGTGATCCGACATCTATAGTGTCATTGGACAGTTTTGGCATAAAGGATAACCTTTCCTTTGAAGAGGTTCCGGTTGAAATTTTAGATTGGGAAGTTTGAAAGTTGAGGAACAAAGATGTTGCTTCCGTAAAGGTTCTTTGGAGGAATCAGTTAGTTGAGGGTGCTACTTGGGAGGCCGAGGCCGATGATTTCCCGTTATCCTCATCTCTTTCCCTTTATCCCTACTCTAGCTTGAGGTATTTAGCTCCTCATGGTTTACTCCTTTGGTGTCATGTGTCTTAGATATTCCCATGATTTCCTCATATATGCATGTTCATGAAAAATTAATTTTTTGAAAAAATGAGTTAGTTGATTGATTTCTTCATGTTTATGTGCATTTGAGTATGAGTTGCATATAAACTTCATGAAATGATGTTTTGAACATGCTTTAGCTTGGAGTGAATGTTTTCTCCTCATATATGAGCATTTATGTGATTTCATTCATGATAGGTTGTTTGGTTTGAGTTCCTATATTCCTTATGATGTTTAGAATCTCATTCGAGGACAAATATTCCCAGGGGGGAGATATTGTAACACCTCAAAATCAAGAAAGTCTAGAAAGGGAGTCAAGTGGCAAACTCATGATCCAAAACTGGATCATGGAACCCTCCATGGAGCCCCAAACGAGTTGTGAAGGAGACCACGGTCCATTAGAGGGCTCGTTGTAAGTGACCAGAGACTTGCCCAGGTAGTGCCCCTCTGACGAGCACCTAGACAGCCTATGGTGAGGTTGACGGGCCATGCAATGGATCATCAGATGCCACTCATAAGGGGGCTTCTTCCCCTAGCAACTTGTCAAGGAGCAAGGCAGCCATAACGACCCACGGTGCCTTAGATGAGCGATGAAGGTGATCGTGAAGGTGGTCCATCTGTTTTAAAGTCAGGGGCTTTTGGGTCTTTTCCTAATTATTTTAATTCAATACCATGTCATTTTACCCTAAACCTAAATCCATATATAAAGGTTTTTAACCCCAAAATCACCCAATTCAATTAAATCTTTCAATTTCCCAAAAGAAGGACTAGTTCTTCTTGCCCAAATATGTCTCTCTCTAAAAGTTTGAAGAAGAAAGTTAGGATTTCAAGATCAAGTGTCTTAACCCCCCCCCCCCTCCCCCCATTTATTTCATGATTTTGGCATCACGGTATGATGGTCTTCATCTATGGAGCCCTTTCCTCCATAGAGTTCCTAAATATCTTAATTTTGAATCTAGAAATCCCCAAATTAAAGTTAGGGCTTTCTTCTATATCATGAGTTCCTTTCAATGTTGATTTATCAGATTAATTTATGAACTATTATGCATGAATTGAGATAATTCCATGTTTTTAAGATGATTCCCCATGAATCCATGCATAACCTATGTTTTCCAAGCTATGATGATACAATGTGGGTTTTGAATCATGAAAAATGGGTCTATAAGGATATGCATGTTCTTATGAGATTGATAAAAATGATTTAAGTTGCTTTGAGAGTAAAGTGTGAATGTTATTGAGAAAGAACATGATTTAAGTTGCTTTGAGAGTAAAACATAAATGTTGTGAATATTGTTGTGTTGTGAAAGGATTTCTCATATACACATGAAGGCATGATTGTGAAAGGTTTTCTCATATAAGAATTCTTAGTGTTGAAGGTTTTTCTCAACTAAACTTTGAATCAAAAAATTAGGAGCTATTCTAAAGTAACCTAGTTTGGATTGGCTATTTGATGTGCCTTCCATGGAAGATAACTCATGTAATGAATTATCACTGTTCCATGAGATTTATGCTTATCACCCAGAGGATTTTGAGATTGAAGCTCTCCTGTAACTAGAGGTTGGGTTTGTAGTAGAAATCTCCTTATCCCATACCTATATTCCACCATAGGAAGATTGTCTTATATAGATGATGATTTTCTCAGATAGACATTAGCTAGTGGATCCATGTAACCTAGAAGTTAAGGTTCTTGCCTTGGAAAGTAAGGACACACCCTTTCGGTGTGAGGCAGACACCGGATTCAATGTTATAGCTCACATGGTCTTAAATGTCGGTTAAGGCTACTGCCCACAAAATAATGATCTAAGGTTACTTAAAGAAGTATTTCCCAAATGTTCAAAAGAGAAGTTTTACTTGTATTTGACCATGACTATTATGATCTTTTCTCACCTCTTTCTTATTGTTTTAACTTGGTCTTTTCATGAGCAGATTTATATCAATATACATTGCTATCATACTTGGTACAATTTTGTACTAAGGCATTCTCTTTCCTACATTCTTATAAAAATGTAGGCTCCAACGCTGTAAGTTCACATCATCGTAGCTAGGAGTCACCTTGATCATACTTATTAGTGGTGAGTCCTTATGTTTCGAGGATCGACCCTTTTATCACTTTCAGTATTTACTTTTCAGATATTGTACATGAGCAAGGGTTAGGTCCCGGTCACTCAAGATGTAATTGATGGCTATTAAAACTAGGTATACTTCTGGTTGTGTAGGGACTCTCGGGTTCCTATACGCCATATTACACATAGAGTCTACCTTAGGTCATGACAAACTAGGTATTCAGAGCACAAGGTTTAGAAAGGTCCTAGAAAGTCTCATAATGTCACGACCCAGGGGTACCCCCTAGATGTAACATGGCATATAGAATCCCGAAGGATCCCATACAAGCCACTTAGCTTCCATAACATAAGAAATAGAACCATAAGAGTAAAATAATAGTCCAAGTCGAATAGTTTTTTTTATAAAGAAAAGCAGAAGTCTAAAACGCTTGTCTCAGTATTGCCATCTAGTACAATAGAATGAAATTGGGTATAGTGCATACATCATGTCAAAACATGAAATACAATAAGGAAACTAGAACAATGAAAATCCGTCCTCGAAGCATAAGGAGTCACTAAAGCTTGGGAATCCTTAGATCAACCACTAGCCACAAAACTGAGAAACCTGAATGTCAGACACTACATTTGGGGAAATATAGGCAAGAGTATACGTTAGTACAAAACAATGTACCAAGTATGATAGCTATGCATAAAATATTTAAATCATGATAAAAGTGACATTTCATGACATGCAATTGACCAAGATACAACATGATATAAAAGGGTTAGAAAACATAAGTCATAAATCATGGTCAATGAAAGGTAACATCATTAAAACCTTTGAACACATATGAGATACTTCTTGAAGTAACCTTAGTTCATTGTTAATGTGGGGAATTAGCCTTAACCAACATAGACACCATGTGTGATATAACATGATCCCCCGGTGTCTCTCACACTGAAAAAGGTTATCCTACTTGCCAAGGTTAGGACCATGAACTTCTAGCTTAAGTGGACCCACTAGCTAATGACTATCTAGACAATTATACTATGGGAGCACATAGGTAAGGGATAAGGAGATTGCTTCTAGAAACCCGGTCTCTATAAACGGGAAAGCTTCCATCTTAATATCCTCTTGATGCTAATTATAAATCCCACATAATAGTCATTTCTTACTTGTTCTGATTATCCATGGAAGGGCATGTCATCTTGCCAATCCAAGCTAAGTCATCATCCATGTAAAGGTATAATTTAATAACCAACCCAAGCTAAGTTTCATTAGGATAGCTCTTAATCTTTGATTCAATTAAGTAAGAAGACCTTTCAACCTTAGAATCCTTTATTATGTGAGAAAACCTTTCATATCATGCTTCTATGTGTATATGAGAAAATCCTTTCAATAAAACATCAATATCATCATCAGTGATACTTTACTATTAAAGCTTCCTTAAAACATTTGCATGGATTTCATAAGAACATGCATAATTTCATAAATTACCTTTCAAGGTTCAAAACTCACTTTTAATTATCAACAATTAGAAAATATGTGTTAGTTATGGATTTCATCATAAATTCATGCAGTTCTCTCAATACATGCTTAATTTCATAAAACTCCTCTTTTATAATCAAAATCCCACATCAGATGGTTCATAACTTGAAAACATGGGGATTACATGGGTTCATGATGAAATCATCATAAAATCATAGTATTTAATCAATTTATGTATAATATATCATAATTCAATCATTTAAATCAATAATCAAAATAACCTATGGTAATTGAAGCAAACCCTAACTCAATTGGGGATTTCTATCTTGTAAAATAGAGGAATTTGGGAACTCTATGAATGGAAAGAATCCATGGATAAAAACTATCATACCTCAAAGCCAAATATTTGTCTTCAATGGAGGAATTGAGACATGACTTGAAACCCTAGGTTGAATCTTTCTTCTTTTTCAAGTTTCTAGAGAGAGAAATATTTTGGAGAAGAGAATTGATCTTCTTTTGCAAATTATATTTGGAAGAATGACTTGAATGGGTTTAATTTAGGGGATAAAATACTTATATATGGGTCTTAGTGAGGGGTAAAACGATGTTGTATAGGAGTTAATTAATTAGAAAAAGACCCAACTACCCTTGAAACTTAACTGCCAGTCATGACCCACGGCCACTGCTGACGGACCGTGGTCAGGACGACGGACATCCAAGCACGGTCGTCGATGGTGGTCAGAAACTCCGATTGAGGGTCTTGGACCACGGGCCTCAACTACAGACCGTGGTTCCACAAACGGTTCGTTGATCTGGCCACAGTTCTGACCCTTTTTGAACAGTGTCATGGTGATTAACCACAGACTACACCTATGGTCTGTGGTCCCATCCACGGGCCATGGGCTGACACCTGCAATTTTTGGAAATCGGTAATTTACCTTTTTTTGAATATGGGGTGTTACATTATCTCCCATTTGGGATCATTCGTCCTCGAATGGGATTAAAGCTAGTACGAAAAGAGTATGAGAGGAACAAACAACCGAACCTACATTGCAATGCATAAAACCAAGGAAGAACTGTCGAATCCAAGCTAAGACGTTGTAAAAACATTATAAGAGGGGTAAAATTAAATCTAATATCCCCAACATGCATGCAATGCATAAATTCGAGGAGGAAACATCAACTCTAAGATAAAGACATGCTCATAACATCATATGAAGTACTCTACATGCAATTCATACTAATATGCACATAAACATGTAAGAGTCAATTAAACAAACTCATTTTCTCAAAACTTGAACTTTTCACAAAGCATGCATAATAAAGAAATCATGGAAACACATAAAAACACATGACTCCAAAAAAAAGGAACAAACCATGAGGAACTCATTACCTAAAGCTAGAGTAGGAGTAGAAGGAAAGAGATGAGGATATCGAGACATCATATTGGCCTCGGCCTCCCAAGTAGCACCCTCAGCAAACTGATTCCTACAGAACACTTTCACGGAAGCTATTTCTTTATTTCTCAACTTCTTGACTTGCCGGTCTAAAATCTCAACCAAAAATTCTTCATAACAAAGATTCTCTTTAACTCCCAAACCTTCTAAGGGAACTATGGATGTTGGATCACCAACACATTTCTTCAACATAGAGACATGGAAAACTAGATGCACCGATGCCGACTCATTTGGAAAATTTAGCTCATAAGCAACCTTACCAACACATCTCAAAATCTGATATGGGCCTACATAACAGGGAGTAAGCTTCCCTTTCTTACCAAACCTCATTAGACCCTTCATGGGTGAAATGTTCAAGTAAACCCAATCATTAACATCAAACTCAAGATATCTTCTCTTATATCGACATATGACTTTTGCCGACTTTGGGCCATTTTAAATCTTTCTCTAATGAGTCGAACTTTCTCTATGGCCTCATGTACCAATTTAGGACCTATTAGGTCAACTTCACCCACCTCGAACCAACCTATAGGAGATCTACACCTCCTACCATAAAAAGTCTCAAATGGAGCCATACCAATACTAGAGTGATAGATATTGTTATATGCAAACTCAATCAATGGAAAATGGTCATCCCAATTACCCTTAAAATAAATCACACAAGCTCTCAACATGTCTTCCAAAGTTTTGATAGTACGCTCCGCTTGTCCATCGATTTGGGGATGAAAAGTCGTACTAAGCTTAGCCCGAGTACTAAGACCCTTTTGGAAAGACTTCCAAAACTGAGAAGTTAATTGGGTACCACAATCGGAAATAATGGACAAATGCACTTTGTGCAACTTTACCATTTCTCTTAAGTATAACTTGGAATAGTACTCCACCGAATAGGAAACCTTAACGGGAAGAAAATGAGCCAATTTCATCATCCGATCTACTATGACCCAAATCGAGTTGTGGTTTCACTGGGTGCGAGGAAAACCAATAATGAAGTCCATATTCACATTTTCCCACTTCCAAGTAGGAATACTAATGTCCTGGGATATACCTCCCAGTTTTTGATGCTCAACTTTCATTGTTGACAATTAGGACATATAGTCACGAATTCCTCAATATCCTTCTTCATCCCACTCCACCAATAGACCTCACATAAATCATGGTACATCAGGGTGGTTCCCTGGTGAAAGGAATATCGTGAACTATGGGATTCTGACAAGATCTGTTACCTCAAGCCATCAACATTTGGAACACACAAACGACCTTGATATCTAAGTACACCATCTCCCCTTGGGATAAAGCCTCAACGGATTTCTTAAGCACCATTTCTTTTAAATGTCACGACCCGAGAGCACCCCCTAGTCGTGAACAACCCTCAAAATGAAGTAGGATAACGTAGAGCCTCACATGGGTTTTATGCATTAATAACTTGTTAAAATAATGAATAATAGCCTTTTAAGTCAGTTTTAAAGAGTTTGGAAGTCAAACGTCAAGGGACGACCAAGACGTTCGGAAACTAGTCTTTTACGTGTTGGTGTGTTCTA